>WEDG01005576.1:0-146996 GCA_017591395.1 Schistocephalus solidus
TGTAGCGGCCGAGAATGTCAAAGATAGCACACACTGTGGAGTATATCACTAGGACAATCTGTAGCCATATAACGTCGGCAGAATCGTTACACACTTCATCATGCACACATGTATAGATAGCAGGAGAGAATAAGTTTATAACGTAAGGTATCTATGTTAACAGTAACAAATTGTAGATAGTAAAAGAGAAATATAAAGATACAAGCGAATACTAAGGACTTATACAATCGATCCGCTTGGAGTGGGAGGGGGTCACAAATGATCAGTTAGATACCGGTGGGGAGTGCAGTGCTGTTCGCAAATGCGGGTGAGGGTCGTGGAGATGCTGACGGTCAGGGACTTTCGAGACGGTACGACGGCGGTAACGAGGGGAGATGTCAGCGGTAGGGAAAGAAGGAACACCGGCCATCTTCACAGACCATCGATCACACCATTCCCATCCGGGACCCGCGCGAAAAAGTGTTCCCAGTTCATTCAAACAATTCTGTCGGAACTGGGGTTCGTTACAGTGCAAACCTAGAAGTCTTCGGCCGATACAAATATAGACTTCCCGACTTTTCCAGGGACCAATAGCATTAACGGTTAAAAGTGACACAAGCCAATAGGACTAGAGAATGGACATGAAAACTTGTGCATGCTAGCCAATGGGAGCGTTCATTCCTGGCGCTAGTAATCTGCTAGTAATCTTAGCTACTAGAGAAAATTGAGAAACTTTGATTCCATCTTTACACTAGTAATCTTAGCTACTAGCGAAAATTGAGAAACTTTGATTCCATCTTTACAGTACGTGGACTTTATCCGTATATTCGATCGGACGACCACATCCATCTTAGCGTTGAACTTGATCGTGAACCATTTTCGCGTACTGTGGCGAATTTCATAGCCGCTAATGACACTCATAATTCGTGCCTGGTTTCTTGGGTCTGTTAATTATCTACCTGCACTTGAACTGCAAAAAGCTTTAGTTCAATTGAACAAGCGGCCTCACAACTCATCCCCGTCACACACTATTTTATTAGTTCAGCATGAACCTGTTTACACAGTTGGAATCAGGCACAATATGTACGATTTTCAGCAAGCTGAACAGCTGAAAAAAGGTGGTGCACATTTCATAAAGTAAGTTTTTACGAGTTTATGCGAGTATTCGCATCCCTAGGATTTACTGAAGTCTGACGGGTCGAGTGCTAGAACCATATGTCTATTCTCTTACAGGAGTCTATGCATCTAACGGATGGTGACAGGAACACGACTGGAACTGTAGCCCAGGCGTTTTACGAGTACTCGACCAACCGCTTCCCTAATAGCGAGCCTATATGGGCATCAATATTGGGTGGATATCAAAATAAGTTGATATCTCTAGATATGTTTATCGACAGAATATTGAATTTGGCCACTTCGATTATATAACTCTAGAATGGACATGTCGAGATACGGTGACATGAACAAAAATGGGTTTTAACACTGCACAAACAAAACGACTATTTAACTTCCACGCCGTCCTGGTACTATACTATAGTAGCTTTTGCCTTAATCTAACTGTAATTTCAAAAATTATAGAGATTATGTCTGCACACAGAATTGCATATGCTAATATGCAGGCATGCAACAGCACTTGTTGGTTAGTTATCGATGGAAAAAATATTCAAATCATTCTTACGTTCTGTCCGTCCCCTTCCTAAATTTCCTTCTCACCGTTACCAATTTTCTCGCATTGTTGTCTTCCTCGGTTTCTGAAGGAAAATGTGGAAGGCACAAAACAGCTGACTGACTTACCGCTGCTTTGTTCACACTCACTTATGCGTAAAAATGAGTCTAGCTTATTTTTATGTCAGTTCGGACGTCAAATGCTGACAGTTGGAAAATCCGGAATCTCAAATACTGAGGTCCGCACATGCTTAATGCGTGAGCAGAGTTCCCCTGTGGCCCGTTAGCAAAACGTTCCTCCGGTCACTCTTCTCTGTTAATTCCTATTTCTATCAGTCCAGCCGTACGGCCTGAAATTTGGTAAGATGAACCTACAAGTTATTTATGTCTGGTCGCTCGAAATCAATTAACACGTCCCTGCCACATTGAAAGCCGTTTCGACCGAACTGCAGTCATACCTCGATATGTTCATCAAAACTGAATACAGTCCGCTTTAATATCGATATATGTCGGTAAACAGTACCTACAGCTTGGGCCTCGGGCTGTGGTAAAACATGAGCTGGATTATTAGCTATTTCCAGTCTCTGGTTGATGAACACTCACCGATTGGTTACGGCACTGCCTTGGGGGCTCACTCGAGCCCCGCCAGCAGCTGCAGTTGAACATTGCCGCCAAAGGCCAGGGAGACTGGAATGTTCATTTCTAGCTGATTAACCGTCATCTGCCAGCCATACCCGACCCCAGGTGGTGCGCCACTCGAGGCTCAAACCTGCGATTTCTCGATTAGAAGTCCAACACTAACCCACTGGGGTTGGGTATTGATGGCTGATGACGGCTAATGAGCCAGAAACAGCCTTTCCAATCTATCTTGTCTTCTTTGGCAATGTTCATCTGCCTATGTTCGTTCTTTCAGGCTCGGATTTCATTATGTATACTTGATTAACCACTTACGTTCAGTTATGTCTCTCGTGCTTTTGTTAATCATACTTATCGAACGGAGTTATCAACCGCAATCGTGAGGTTTCTCGCGGGGATTATTGGTATTTGACACTTTCATGCCTCATTTTACAGTCGTTCTCGGTCCAACACACCATTCCGGAATCTCCTTAATCCGAAAAATCTACTCTAAACTCACAACTCCTTTGCGAAGGAATAAGCCAGGCTAAATAGTTTTTATTAATACCAAGCACTGGCTCTGTGCTCATTCGGGAGTCAAATAGTTCTTCCTACTGCCATTTAATAATCTTACTTTTTACAGACTTGGCTGTCGACGCTCCTCCACAAAAACTGAAAGCAGTCCTCTTGAACGCATCAGAGGTTGCAACTATGTCATTGACTTTGCGAAATACCTTTGAAATACTTGTTAAATAAATAGTTCAGTACCGAAAACTCGTGAGGATTTTTTTGAACTACGGAGGCTTCTCAAATGAGGAAGATGTAAAATTTCACGTCGAGGTTTGCGTTCAAATAACGGTCGTCCGAGGAACTCTTTGGGTTGGAATTTATCCTCTGTAGCGTCGTTAACACTGTAAGCCTGACCATAGTTCGCGACTATTCTATTATTTAGAAACTAAGGCGGCTTGTTTTGAGGGATGGATTCGTGTAAATTTCCGGATCTTAAATCGAAATTCTCCCGTCCATCCTGATCCCATTCCCTGCAAAACTGTTTCGGGAATTGCACAGGACGGCAACACTTTCCCTGCAATACTGAGGACGCTGCCGACATTTTTGTATGGAAAGTCTGCCTACCATCTGGAACTATTACTGCTGCATGATTCGTGGCTGCTTATTTCACAGCTGGCTTTCACTACAGCCCATCGCCTCTGCCGCGCCATGTAGCCAGCACCCAAGCTGTAGGCAGGATGACGAGGACAAGTGAACGGTTTTCGGTCACTAGTCCGTCCAATCTATCTCTAGACAGTGCATATACATCTATCGCTTGGGTTGCGATCGAGTTAGTACGCATTTATATTTCCAGGTCCTGTTATTTGCCTACCTCTGAAGGTACCCATAATCCCCATAAAGCGTTTTTTGCGTCAAAACCAACCTTGTGTTGCTGGATGGAAGACCTATTTGCTGACTTTGGTGGCAGCGGTTAACGTAGCTGTGTACCGCTGCCAGCCTTAGTGCTTCCAGGCTGTTCGACGTTCTGATATGAATACAGACCACCGCTACGACCTGAGGTTTTGCCGAAATTTAATTGTATCACCTTCCAGAAAGTTCCTCATTAGCATCCCCATGTTATTGAGACTAATAATAGGAATCTTTCTAAAAAAGCTTCTCCAATGGTCGGTCTTTGAGAGTTCTGACGTGAACGTCGTGAATAGGGGACGAGCATTGGAGACTGCCAAAGTGGTTCGAACTGCCTTCCCTCGAAAAGGACCGTTGCTATTGCGAGCCCTCGAGCAGCGAATTACTCATGGCGCAGGGTACCCGAAATTCCTCTAAGATCCATTTGGTGGAAGGTATAGGATGTTTTGACTTCCTGTTTCTTTGACGTAGCTTGCATTTTTTGCCTTTATATAGTCGGACTCGCTTGTGGTTGTATAAAGGCAGCGCTGCTAAAACCTTAATTTACATTATGTAGCCCATGAGTTTTATTTGTTTACCTCAAACGATGGACAGTGTGCCGATGTTTTTTTTTCTAAAGAACCGACCGCGGTGGTCTTATCACCTATCACGGCCCCGGCCAACTCACTGCGTACCCTATTATCCACCTCAAAAGTCGTCATCTAGCCGGAAACGGTCTCAGATGGTACGTCGGGGCTCTGGAACAAGCAGGATATGAAGTCTGTCGAGAGAACTTCGCCGTCTCCACTGCCTGCAAGGGTAGTGTCCTCTTTCCCGAGAGCACAGGAGCTACCGGGGTCTGGCTCGATCGTGGACATAAGATCATGTCCATAGGTAGTTTACTCTACCCCTCAAAGAAATGCATACATTAGAGTAACAGCGAATTTATTCCTGCGAACCGCTCCTCGTTCTCAACTTAGGTAAACAGTTTTATGCTACTTTTGATTTTTTTAGGGATTCACCGATCAGGGGATGTAACATACCATGGAGTCGGGCTAAATTGTACCGACGAACCTCTCAGGTGGTTTGAACAGATCACGCCCTGTGGACTGGTGGACTGCAAGATGGCGTCGATTGAGTCAGCCACGAACTGCCGTGTAACACCAGAGACAGTAGCGCCAGTGCTCGCAAAGGCTCTCTTCACGAATATATTTCGACAAGCCGATGCACCATCATCGGTAAGGCTTACCTTCTCGAAATTACCCAGTCTGGATGGTACATCTGGCTGGGAAATGCTGACACGCTTCATCCTGCACGACGCCGACCTGCGGTCTCGAAATGCCTCCCCCGTCCGCTTGAATCTCTCTGAAGCACTTTTGCATATGCGGACATTTTACCGAACCAAAGCGGTCTCAATGTAGGTTCTCTCTCACTTAGTGGCTACTAACTGTAAATAAAATCACTGTATTGGCGTCTTCTTTTGACCTATTTAGTCTTTTCGTGGGGTGCAGGATTCGCCTTCGATATTTTGCAGTAGGAATTGGGCGCTGTACATCCTTACCCGGATGCCTGCATTCGAAATATCTGTCTACCCACCACTAGAATGCGTTAGTCGACAGCGTCTCCTACACATTCGGCCGTCCTATTGCTGAAATCTTGCTCAACGCTGACGCGTTACAGGATTGGTGGACGTTGGTTAGTCGTTCCATGGTTATGATAAAACGTTCAATCCCTGAACACAATCCGATTTTCGAACAGTCGAAGCGTGTCTCACAGGGTGTTAGTGTAATTAAGAACACACCTGGATAGTAAAGATCCCGATCCTGAACCCCCGTTGCGAATTCTCCTAAGAGTACGGGACATTCGAAAGTCCAAAGTGTGCTCTAAAGCTCACCATAGTCAACTCAGTATTTCCCAGGACAGGCGACTAAGGGAACGAAAAATAGCCGTAGAGTCCGGTCGACCGTATTCGTTGGAACCTGATGAAATTACAATCTCCATAGAAAAGCAGGATACAATGCAATCCAACAAGCTGGGAGGGATTGGAGTGTGGGGAGACCCAGAGACTTCAGAGGCACGAAAAATAACCCTGGGTAGTGTAGATTGTGCTGTGCAACGGATTAGCCCTGCGGTCGAAACAGTTCACGGGATGTAGTCACTAGGAATTCCAGTTCCTCCGTGTCCATATCTACCTCCTGCTTGTCGGTGTCAAAGCCTATAATGAAAAAAAGTATCGGCAGTGAGGTGGGTCCCGTAAAAATGACAATTTAAAGCAGACATTG
This sequence comes from Schistocephalus solidus, assembly GCA_017591395.1. Taxonomy (NCBI): domain Eukaryota; kingdom Metazoa; phylum Platyhelminthes; class Cestoda; order Diphyllobothriidea; family Diphyllobothriidae; genus Schistocephalus; species Schistocephalus solidus. Next base: position 5,937 of record WEDG01005576.1, read on the forward strand.
CATGCAAAATACCAGGTGTACTGGTCATAGCTGAAGCGTGCCATCTACCATTCGTACACGTCAGATGCCATAACCGAGACTGGGATTTTTAACTGTAAGGGGGCTGATAGCAGCAACTGCATGCTTGTGCAAATTCTATGAGACCAGACAAAAGCGCCCCTAGGAATGCAGTAGAGGTGCCACCTCACGAAATTTTAAACCAAATTCTGAAACGTGTTTTTGACTAGAGAATATCACTTAAGGTGGTAATATTAATCAGCAAAATATTTTAGTCAAATCAGGATGCCGGCTTCTTTTCGGCCGCATGAAAAAAAACGATGCAGCAAAAAATGACCACTTAAGTAGTATGACATTTTCGGTTCCTTTATAAATTTTATAGCAAATATACATAAAATATTATATTTTGTGCTCCTTTAATAGAGAATTAGGCCTTCTTCATACTTTATGCTGGAAGGAATGTTAGACTGGTTTTGTTTAAAAAGAACATTCAATTCCCGAATAATTTAAAACTCTTTCCGCTGTTATATCTACAATAAGGGTTTCCAAACTACAAGCTGCATATTTTCAGTGTAAGGAAAATCATACAGTTGTACAAGCTATTAAGAAGACGTCATATACGGCTCACAAAAATTCCTGCACTTATGTTGCATACTTCATAATGAGCATTACTAAATTGATACATATTTGAATAGACCTTTAACGGTCTTAAAAATATCATAATTATAAACTTAAAAAACGAAAATTACCCTCTTAAGAATAAAATTTGGAAGAAGACGTAATCCCCTATCAAATGTCTTCAAGAAGGAATACGCTAATTTATGTCTCCTGCAAAATATACTTCATAAAGGCATCGAAAATCCATGGAAAAAGTAATACTTAGTACTACGTTTTAGTGAGTTTGTACAGGCGGCTGAAAGGAAGCTCGTTTAAAAGTTGGTATCCCACGTGATTGAGGAAGCATGGAATTATGCTCCAAAATAATTAATATTACAAACCTACTTAAGCAATATTTTATCCTAAATCACATTTTCGAATTTCGGTTAACATTTCTCGAAATACTGTAGTTTCCTGTGCGCCCTTAGTTTGACCAACAGACCGAGATTAAGCAAAAACTGCTAAAAAGGAAACTTGGCATTTTCCAGGTTCGCTGGGATTTCCAGCTCCTTGCACTCTCACTAACACTACACATGCAACGACGAGTAGCGTTGCTCAGCACCAAGAGCTCGTCGTATTTACAGGCCAAATATTCAGTGTACAACTTTCGCTGCATTCTAAATAGACAATGAAAAGGAAACTGCCCGGATGACCCGAAAAGCATTTTGGGCGACAGTCTCGGGGGCTGCTACGTAGACGTGCGTCTTACAACTCCGGAGAAAGCGAAACTGGAAGGATTGGCTGGCTGTAAGAAACGGTCAGCACTTCGACCTCTCTCTCGTACCAGTGATAGGATAAAATGAAGCCTACTGGGTAGATGGGCCTAGCGCACGACCGGGTAGGCCTTAAATAATAGACTACATGGCTCACTCTTAGGTCGCATGCACATAAACTACCTGGCAGTTCATAAGCCAGGCGACGACGATGCGGCGTCAGAGATGATCGGTTGAGACGCAGGTGATTTATGCAGCTCCTGCCTCACTTTACCACAAGGCAGAGATGATCGTAGATGGACGCGGGCATAGGGGCTGACATGGCTGTATCCTGACCAACGCACGTCACACGTGCTGATTTCTACACAAGAACCGCTGCAGTCTGATCGAGTTATTTCATCGATGTATCACAGTCCAGATCACAACTGGCGCGCAGTATAAGTTTGCACGAGCTTCAGGACTATGAAAATGAAGAGTATATGCGTATTGGTTCTACCCCGATCCGGTTCCCTAAAACCAGTCCCAACGCGACAAGCATCACTAAGACGAGATGGACATGCGAACGAGTAACCGGTGTTATTTATTCAAGCGACAATACGAGTTTTAGGAAGTAATTAAGAATTTGACGCGATCGCTGGAACAAGAACTTTATTCGTCTCACGTTTCGGATTCCTGCTCGAACCCGAGTCCGAGTCGTGGGCTGGCAAGCCATCATCGCATAAAGTGCGACCCCAGCGGTGATCATGGGAGCTGCTTATTAGAGTACGCATGCGGTCGCGCGGCCACTATATGCTATAAATACTGCACTCTTTGTGTCTCCACTGCCGTTATCTGCGACTGCCTCGTAGGATGGGTTCAAGAGAGGGTCCGAAACGTCAGGACAATAAACTTCTTGTTCCAGCGATCGCATCTTTTTCTGATCCACGACAGTTCGACCGTCAACGGCGACATCCCAACCGCTGCCTCATAACAGCAGCGGTTACTTGAGTTTGAATTATTTGACAGTGAGGCGTACTTGTGAAGCATCTACACTGCAAAGGACATCTATAAAAAAGACAACTAACTTACCACGCAGAGCGTCACGTTTGGGCTTATCAGCCCTGTAGCGGTTGAGAAGGTTCTCTCGCCAGGCCGCAAAGTCGGACATCATCTGGTTACGCTTGCGCATCAACTCGCGGCTCACCTCAGAGGCCAACATCTTGTCCTGAGTGTCAAAGTGAGCCGAGTACTTAGGAAGCCAGACTTTTCTTCAGGGCCTGTAGAGAGAAACGAGCAACATATGTGTCAGGAGGGTGCGAGGGGAATTTGGACGAATGCGGGACGTAATGCAATTCGACGCCACACATAAGCTTGCGCTCAAAGCCAATGCATTCTACTGCTTTAAGTGAACATACAGTTCTGGCTATATCGTGATCGATGACAGAGTAAAATAATTAGCCTCCATAATCAACAGCAACACCTGAATGGTTTGCCAGGCGGGGAGCTGTGGGAGACAGAGAGGTAGAGACAGGCAATTCGGATGGCCGACGAATGAATGTAAAGCTGTCTGCGGGATACACGTCAACACACCTTGGCCGCACAAATGTTATCGAAACCGGCCAAAGCCAGCGACCTACAATGGACATGCAGTACCAAGGGGTTCATGTTCCAATCCGCGAATAACATGCCATCGTTCACCATGGGGACTAACGAGGGGAGCAATGGTGATTTTCAAGCACGCGCTCACCTTGCTGCCCACGCCCATTGCGCTCCAATGGCAAGACGGGGACAATAAGGTTGGAAAATGGCGCGGAAGCGGAGAAAGATGAGGTTGAAACTGCGTCGACGCGTACCATACCCGCTCTCGTGTTACACGAACCAAACCTTAGGAAAAGGATCACAGGTGCCGCACTGAAGGGCTACCTTAACGGAAGCATTAAATGGTCACTAATGTCTCGTCCACCGCTCGGAGGGGCGAGTTAGTCTATCAATTAGTAGATGCCCCGGTCATAGCTTATAACGTGTTTCGATAAAAGTAGAGAATTTTGGCAAATTTGAATAATTAATTTAACCCACTTTTAAAAAACTCATCGGCCTCGGTGCGATTCGAACCCACGCCAGCAAGTGAAAGGCTTTAGTATAGCCAACGCTCTAGCCAACTGATCTACAAGGCCCCCACCGGGAGCCGTGAGTTTTATCACACTTGGGCTTAAGGAATTATTCAAATCTGCCAAAATCATATACTAATTCATTGTGCCTGGTAGTCATCTGGTGGATTCTAGATTTGTTGTTTAGGAAATCCTGCTTGGGCAGTCAGCTTACTGTATCAGAATTGGCGGATTAAACACGTTGCAGTAGGCTGGGTGGGTAACCTGACTCAAGTGTGATAAAACTCACGGCTCCTGGTGGGGGCCTCGTAGCTAAGTTGGCAAGAGCGTTGGCTGTACTAAAGCCTTCCCCTTGCTGGCGTGGGTTCTTATCCCACCGATGCCACTGTTTTTTTCACAAGTGGGTTAAATTTGTTTCGATATATTAAAAGCTCGTTTGGTTGTCTATATTAGGGGAGGTGAGCACTCGATCGGCATGGTTTAAGCCCTCTTGCAGGTATCAGCGGTAAGTCAGTGTACAACTGACTGCATGCAGCAAGATCGAGCGAAGTGGTCTCCATCTAACGCACTCGACACTTGTTCGGTTTCAGTTGGACGTTAACGTAATAACGCGACCGGTTTCCGCGGTGCGCACACATACTACGGCATTATTAGGACACCGTCTGTCGTGAGAAGGATGAACATCAAAAGACCGTCTGAATCTAAAAGAATGAGCAGGCAAACTCAAGCTTTGACAAGAAAACGACCAAGGCGGGGGGGGGGTACATGCCTGAATTTGCTCGGCTGAGAGGAGGGTGGGAGGGAAAGGTCGCCACGAGAATATGCGCAGACCCGTGACAGACATCTGATGAAGCGGTCGTCCAATGGAGCTCCAGAACCAGACAGCGTTGTCTGACTTCTGAGTGAAGCTGGTCACTACGGAAGCCACATAACGTCCAGTGCTGTCCCAGTGCAGTTCGGTAGCCATCGGGTGTTCGACCTTGGCCAAGGACTGACACTCGTTGGCGTCGATGAACTCAATGCTGGTGTCAGCACTACGGTGGGAAAGGCGAATCGAGAAAAAATGATAAGATACAGACAGGGAGAGGTGGAGCAAGTGTAGAAGAACATAAGTCGTTGACCTCGACACAGCTGCAACAGAAGAAAGCCAGGCGCGATCGAGTCGCCTAATAAGACCCTAACACAGTTTGCCTAACCCGGTTTACACAACGAATCCGATCTGGATGGAATGACATAGGATTGCAGGCGGCCTACGAAAAACGGTGGGGGCAAAAAACGAATGGATTGTGTGTAGCACAGGAGCCAGGTGTGGCGGCACATCTAGGGCGGCTACGGCCGCACCTGCCATCGGCGCCCTCTCCCGCCCTAAACCTCTTGCACTAATAATGACACAGGGCCTAGGTAGGGGAGAGAAGAGTGCAGTAGACGCAGCGTAAGTCTACTCTCAGTATAATGTAATTTACGTGCAAGTCACCGTCCCTGCGGCACCTGCTGTGGTTCGCACGGTGAACCTCGTCGGAAAGGCGATCGAACTTTATTAATTGTCAGTTACAGTGTCTACATTCACGCGTGATCTTTCTATTGGAACACGGTAGGTGTGAGAAGAGTGTGAACGAGGTAGACACATAGAAAGAGTGGCTCATTTTAAACGATTTCAGGTTCAAGTTACGGCTCTGCCCACCTCGTGGATCAGTGGTGACCTTCGTTGCTTGCGATGGGCAAACTGTCGCATAGTGAAGCTGACATTTGCCTCTCCGTATCTCACGTACTGCTCTCATTTGCACCACAACTTATCGGCCAGACTGAACAAAGGATACTTCACTTACGTGCGAGCGTAGTAATTGATCATATGTTTTACCTCCTCCCTGATGCAACCACACACTTTTGCCCTGTATATCTCATTATCCAACCCCTTCATAGATATAAAAATTAAAGTGTGTGAAGCCCAAATACAACAAAGGTTATACGATTCGGGAATTGAAAACGATTATTACCCTTTCAGATTGGCTATCACGAAAGTATTGCCTTTGGGAGACCAGCGGAGATCATTGATACGCGTACCGTCACGTGAGAGAACGGAGACTTCACGCACCTTGCCAGCCTTTGTCAACTCGTAGATGGGCACGGAGACTGAGCCACCTGATCCAGTCTTTACAAAGGCGAAACGGTTGCCGTTTGATTCCCATTGGAAGCAGGAGACTGCGTCTTTCAGGGCGACCTGATCTACTGGGTAGAGTTTCGCCCGCATGCGGACGATTTCAAAGTTCACAAAAGTGCCCTTGAACAAAGGAGGGGTGGGGGTTGGGAGGGCACAACACTCGATGAGAAGTCAAGTAAATGCTCATGGTCACATAAGGCATATACTAAGCTAGAGCAGTGAGCCACTGTCTACAAAGCGAGCCCTCGTGTTGTCGTGGAGGCACTTTACGTGGACAGCTACAGTTCGGCACTGGCATGCGGAGTTAGTTCCTATGGACTGCTGGTGACTATGCGACCATTTGAGTAGACTTTGTAAAGAAGCAGGTCTATCTGTAACATGGCAAAGAGATGATTGGTAGATCCAAGCGTTCTGCAACATCCACACTACGTTCTAGGCTGGAGTAATAACTCCGGAAGTGGTTTTCAGTTCTTCAAGCAGACGCTAATAGTCCGACGCGAGTTCACTTCTTGCCGGCCATGACCAGCAATTATGACATGAAACTGTTGAAAAAAGGAAACTCTTAATCCGGAAATCACAACTATGATCACCAGTTGTGACTTGGACGCAGACCGAATTGGAATGAGAGGGACTTGAGTAGCCTCGGGCTAAAGGTATCTTCCCTAGCCCATTGACAACCAGTCGCAAGACTAAATCAACATTAAAATGCACCATCGCTCGTGAGTTATATCAGTTGTCCTCACATGGTTTCACACCAGTCGACGTGTTCATTCATTCAGCACAGATTGGTTGACGGATACAGGAGCTGGATGCTGAAAAGGGTTAGCCATAGATGACCATAGTCGGGCATTCAATGCGGCTTTCGATACACAAAAGGTACTAACTCTCCGTGGGCAACTTATAGGTAGTCAATGACCGTTCTCATTAAATGCTTATCGAAAGTCTGAAATACGTTTTCGATTAGGAAGGATCACTTTAATGCACGTCTTTTAAACTCTATGCGATAACCACATGCGTAAAAAAGAACTACTTACGAAGTGCACATTTTCTATAGATTTTCCATGCTATTTTGAATTTAAATATATTTTATCGAATACTTAAGCAAAAGAAGAACTATATGTATACGTAAGCAAAGTTAAAGGGTTCTAATTAGGAGATTTTCGAGACCGCAGACTTTCAATTCTAATATCATCTTACCTGTACGTTTACTAATCCCTCTCATAAAGCATGCAAAATAATCAATTGCAGATTTTTATGAGCCCTACACGATTTCTATTACACTGAAAGCAAAGGTAACGGCATAGCGGGCTTAAAGTAATCGGGAATTGGAAAACTGACCGTTCACAACTACTTAAGTAGTCCTTTTATCATGTTGGGTTTCAGCCGGCATCCTGGTGTGGGATTATGCTACACTATAGTCAGTCAATACTACAACCTCCGAGTCCAAAAATTAATTGAGAATTTTGGTTAACATTTCATGTGCGGAGTTCTGACTACGTGGGACGAAAGCCGTAACGGAAAAATCAGTATGATGTGAATAACCCCCAGCACTCAAAAATGTAGAAATGACTATCACCAACAGTCTGCTGAAGCCAGTATTATGCGTGCGAACTCGAAGATGCACGCCTTACGCATGCCAATAGAGAGCTTACCATGTACTTGACCTGCTTGTCACTGTCAACCTTCTTCTTATTGCATCGGAGAACCTGAACAGCCAAGAAGTCGCCTTGCGGATGCCAAATCAGACTTATTTCAGCCACAGAGAAGAGGTTCTTGGTGCATAATTCGTTGCGCGAAGGAACGCTCACTAGGGCAACTCTGGGTGAACAAAGAAACAATATGGAGGTAGTGAAGACATAAGGGGCACTTAAAGAGCACAGGAGAAGAAACAGTGACTGTGATGAGGGCTGGGATCGCATTTGCAGGTGTTTGCAAGACGACTAGTATTCAGCCAAAGTTCGTGAGGCGCGGAAGAAAACAGCAGAAGAGGACGTACGTGGGTCAACTGGCAGTACGAAGGGTAGTAAAAAGCAGAAATCCATGCTGCCCAAACGGAACACGGCCTCACAGTTGGCGCCGTCGAGGTGACGATGAGAGAGGAAGGAGGCCATAAGGCTATCAAACCGCTGCTCAGTCAACGTATATGACGACATGCGCGCGGACTAGGCGGCTTTGCGTTACTGCCTTACAGGAAAAGGCACGCGGACGCGCCCTCCAATATCTCTATAGACACCTAACACGTGGCTAATCGGTCATGGCCGAATGGAGTTGTAAGACTCAGTTACAGTCGACATCGGCGATCCGAGCGACAAGCAGGGAAGCGGCGAAAGACCCGTTCACCTTATATAGTGAGGCCTGCTCGGTTGCTTCGATCTCTGAAGATGGGTAGGTAAAATCGGGCCACATATACGCATCTCCAGGCGAAGGCATGCCATTTTCGATGTCAGCAGCATAATTTTCCCATGTGCTTAAGTTCCTTGGATAGCAAGCCTTGAACAGCCACCCATTAGTCATCAGTACAGTCGGATAATGAAGTCAATAATAAAATGGAGCTGGTTTTGCATCTGCACTACAACTCTCAAAAGAATATGGTGAATTTAATAACTGGCTGGTACTGGCATAAATGAAATCTCCACAAATCCAGCTTGCTGAATCCGCGCAGATCTTCTGTTTTCCAAAGAATTTGGCGATTCGAAAAAAATATATACTAGTTTTCCCCGTGCCATTATGAGGAAGCGTTTCATGAACTACGGCATTTCTGGGACGGTTGGGTAGGCAACCATACACCAAATATTCTCAGGGCCGAAGCAGACGGCCTTCACTGCAAAGAACACACCTCCCAGGGGGCGATCGAATGAAGAGACGAGTCTCTAGCATACAAAAGAGCTGTAGTGACATGAAGTCCTCTTGAACTGTGTCGTTGGGCAAAAAAATAGTTCAAACTGAAGTTATTTCAATTATGAATTACCCTGACCTATGAGAAAGGGTGAGGGATGTCTTTAGTACACAGAAGTAGAAAGTTTAACGTCTTAGAACAACTATGCTATATAGAAATGCAACAAAAGGACGCATTACCTCGCAGGTGTGTTGGCCGTCTCCGCGACCCAGTAGGCAATGATGCGATCTGTGGGAGACCAGGAAAAATCACTGATCCCCACGTTGGCAGCGAGCGGTTTCTTGTCCAACATTCTGAAGTTCTCCGTCTCATAAATATAGATCTTGCCGCTTTGTAGGGTAGCTGCGTAGGCGTCATCATTTGACCACTTGAAGGTCGGCCAAGTCTCAATTGTAGAAGTAAACCGACGACAGGCTGTGCCCTTCAAAACATCCCAGATTATGATTTCAACCAGGGACTGGGTTTGGTTTGCCTCGTCGCCCTGACAGACACTGAGTGTCACCATGAATCTGTGAAATCGAAAACGGAAGATTTACACGGGACATTAAGAACATCCTACTCCAGAAAATTGGAAAATAACGAATGTGAACGACATGCCTACGTTTAGAGGCTTTCTGGGGGCGGCACAAGAGGTGAGGCAGGATCGGTATAGGCAGTTCAGCATTGGGTATAAATGTAGATAACAGTGAAACTTCTGAGCTCCGTGGACACAAGGACATCAGTTAATGAGAAGGAGCCATCCCAACTATCAAAATTATTTCTACAAGTATTGTAATCTTTCTTAAAGCGCAAAGTACAGATAACAAGCTTGAAATTACTCCTAAATGCTGATGCGTCTTCACAGCCCCCGCGACAGGCAACCTGGAAAAAGAGGTCCAACTGCAGGCCCGGCTACCGACGACCTAATGCGTCCACAGGTGGCTGACAGTGGAACCACCCTCAGTGAGGGCCAGCTGCGTCTATGAGAAATATGCGATGACAAGTAATTCGAAGTGAACAGCTTCACGTGCCGATGTGGAAAATGGGTTCCGAATAAAAAGAGGCCCCGGTTTTATCAGTATTGCGAGGCAAACACAAGGTTTTAGCTGTCAAAACCCGGCGCAATCCTGGAACTCTGAACTGGTGTGTGTGTGCCACAGGAGTGGATGGAGTCGGTTAAATTCGAATTCAACTACAACAGAGAACTACCTTACCACCAAGCAGACCTAGGCAACTACTGTCCCGTGAAGCACGATCTAACTGGGATTCTGGATGACAGGGGGCTGGGGAGAGAGAGAGGGGGGGCGGCAAGTTTCAGTCCCAAAAAGAAGAAACCACCCATTTTTTAAGACGAATGTGAATCCGTGCACTTTTTAGGAAAATTTGGTGACAAGGTAGAACATTTCTGCGGTAAATGCTACTTAACTAAAATTGATTATTGGAAAAAAAAGAAAAATTTCGGTTGTAAATAAAGTCGCAGTAGAGAGACCCATCGAAACGTTCGTTAGAATTTGTTGTTAGCATAATATTTACAAGTGCTTTGACTCTCTATAAGACTTATTTTTCGCCTAAATGTATGAAACAAACGTTTTAGGTAATTACTATGAAATAAAAAGCGATTTTATTTTGGTAAAAAATAGTCGAGGTGATGTTTTTTTCTGAATGAGCACTCGATAAGTTCTCAAACATAAAACAATTCTTTAGACAAACGGCAGGTCAAGGCGCATCTCCCATGATAATTTGTGTAATAAGTGGTGTTATCTTATTAGTATTATTAATAGTCTATCAATATTAATAATAAAGTAAAAGTAACAAGAATTATCATTAATAATATTAATACAAATGCATTAGGGTGTTTTCATTCATTTGAAAGCAAACCTAAGCATTTTAAGTAACGGTTCATGCGCCTAGTTGCAGAACAGGGATGTTGAAACTCGAAGGCAAACACATATTTTGCTGCACAGCTGCTTCCGACACAAGTCCCTGTCCCTGTCGAGTCTTCAAGAAACAAGAAAGAAACACAAAATTCCAACTCAGACACAAGTGTACGACAGGTAGACTGACTGCGCAATAACACGGATTTCCAAAGCGGGCCGGTTACCTTTCTTGGGGCGAAAAATCAGCCAACCGAACATCGGCGTGCGCGAAGCGCCCAACACGCTGAAAGTGCTCGCCACCCCACAGAATGACTCCCTTCTGGTGCATTGTAGCGAGGTAGGTGCCCTGTGGAGACCATTGCACCCAGCCCTCGCTCCAGTATTCCCGTTGCTCAACTGGAATGACTTCATTAGTTGCATGCCAGTAGACAGAGCAGGCATCGCCATTCTTCTCCAGGAGGGCAAACTGGTCGCGACAGTACTCATTCAGAAGCCAACTGCGAAGGTTCCCCTGGAAAATACACAAAGATTTAATAAGGAAATCGATGGGTTAAATGCATTACCCTTTCCACGTAGGGTTTCTTCTCGATGGGGGTCCACTCGGCCTTGACATTGACAGACTGTTCAAAGTCACTCAGCAGAGTGACTAACAGGGTGTGCGCCTTGTCCAGCTGGAAGTTGTTCATTTCGTCCACGGCTTTTGCAGCTAGATCGGGTGTTTGATAGCCGATAAACATGTATCCCTTGGTGTGCTGATTAGCATCGCGGGGCATATTACTGTAGGTGATTTCGCCAACGGCTGAGAACTTCTTAATGAGTACATTCGTTAGAAGCTCTGCTTTGGTTTGGTCTACGACAGGACAACCATCCACAATGACGACGGTATTCGTATAGTCCTTTTGTTCTGGTTTTAATTCCAGAATATCTGGAATTAACTCTAGGTAAAAGAAAAGACGTAAGATAAGACGAGAGAGCCTACAGGCGAAGAAAAAAGCTTACTGATAGTTTGGGAAATTTAAATCATATAGTAATTTTAAACGGAAAAACCACAAAGACCAATTCTAAAACCGTCAAATGGCGGAGATTAGTCGTGAAGGCAAGGAGGCATAAAGCGCCCACAGTGCTTACGGAAGAAAAGCTCGGACCACAAGGTACACAGGCCTATGGAACTCCCATTCCGAAGTAAATAAGTTAAACTCAAATGAGAGCGATACGTGTAGACAAACAGATCTCGATTCCAGTCCAATTACGAACTGATTGTGGTCTGCATGCGCACAGTTTCGACTACCGTTTGTCATTATTTAAAACAGCAGTATAGTAGTAGTAGTAGTTGTAGGCGGCGGCTGAGCGGATCGAAATGAGTAACTCAATTTTAGACATGTTCACGGTCGCATTTATATGAAGGCTGCGCATTATAAACGACAGTTTTGAACCATGACTAAGGTTTTATTCGACCGTAGCTGGAGGCGTTGTTGGTGCCCGTAGAGGTATGAGGTTAGACCATAAAGCGGAGCATACCCAGAATATTCCGGCTTTTAGTACGGCCATCGACTGAATAATGTCCTTATATCATCATCGGTGGTAAAAACAGGACAAGGAGACAAAACGCAAAGTAAGATTATTTTCAGCACTTGCACAATGGTTTCCTACCAGGAGAGGACAATCGCGGAAGTAGCAAACTTTCTAATTAGCGCAGCATAATAAGACTGAACGTCTTGCTGCCTACATTTCGTTGTAGAGCGTTTCGGTTCATCCCCCTTCCTCCTATATTCAGTCAAGCACTTGGGAGTTATGTGGCACTCATTTAGATAACAGGATCATTAGAGTTTAATATCACAGGTGTTGTTTACCAGATTATTCCATATCGGAGGTTACAACACCAAAATTTTACAATAACTTCTTTTCACAAACGAGATTCAACACGTAGTGCTTTAAAACATTCAACAGAGCCCGATGACGGCGCTGCGAAATGGCGACCATCAAGTGCCATTAAATAAGCTTTCTTACCATCCTTGCCGTGAGATTAGACTCGAGTCGATGCGATGGAGAAAAAAGACCTTAAAAATAACCCATATGGCTATTAGACACTAGTCGAAACTCAAAATTCTCAGGAAGCGTCGAATATCAAATTTCCGAAGATGCAATTATGATCCGTACGTGCGCGGTAATAGAGGAGAGCCGTAACACAGGTCCCGTGTTGCGGGTGAAGATTGTGAGCCGTACTAAGCAAACGAGGGCAGACTCTTGACATTGACTGCCGGGATATGCGAGCATTTTCTCGACGGCATTACTAAAATTATGACAGCCTGCAGTTCTCAAAAATACGACCTGGACGTCTATTGCCTGTCTTGATTGGGAACCCGAACAGCTGTTCTGGGGAAACCATGATTTCGGGCGTCATCCACCAGCCTATCCTCAGCCACAGCGGCTCACGGGACCCTGCTGACAAGTAGTGTGAGGGTCACTCCCCTACACCATGCGAACCATTCACTTCTTTAGTGAGCACTAGTAATTGACACAATAACAAATCGGCACCAAAATCAACTGCCAATTAGTGAAAGGCCTCCTGTTTGCATCCGAAAGAACTAGTTGAATTATTTCCTGGCTATGATCAAATGATTATTGTCGGACTGGGATTGTCAGACAAGGTTAGCCGACTCTTAAAACAACACTGAAACAGAAGTAAATGAATGTTGCGCTTTGCTGCTGAGGGGCAACTAGTAATTACCAAAATTTGTCGATCAGAATTCTAGCGATGGCGCTACGTCCAGTCATAGTGATTACATTCTAGCCGACAAAAGGTTTCATGGCTGGGTGTTTGATAGCAGGTCAATGAGTTTCGTCAAAAAGTGTCAACCATTAGGGCTTCAAACCATGTATTCGTCCACATAAGCCTTGATGACTTTCATTTGAACCTAAAACGCCCAAGTGCATGACATTTATGTAGCAAAACTGCGACAGCCCAACATATCCGAGGCACCGAACAGAGAATATGTCTCAATCTGCAGTCCGATTCAAAAGAGAATGAACGTGATCGATATTTCGGTTGGTTTAGGTATAAATATTGAGACCAGAGGGCTTTCGATTTACATCCCTGACATGAGAAAATCCTCTCGTGATTAATGGTCGTCAGTCAAAGAAGTGAACAAGTAAAAATACTCCAGGGTAAGGTCGTTGCCAAACAGGCGGTAAGAATGGTGTCGCTTGCATCGATACTGTCAGCAGGATATTCGCAAGATATTCCGGTATTCTATAGAATCGTTGCGATGTTTACTTGCAACAGCAATCTCGTACACTTGGCATTCGTTGGTGATATCCTTATAAACGGTCATGTATAAAGCACGATGTGCGACGAAAAATCAGAGGCATTCAACGAACGCGGAGGATGGTCAATCCCCTGAGTTAATGACATCAACGTTGTTCCGAATGGAACGGTCTGAACGCGTGGTGGAAACATTTTGGGTCACTATGGAAGGACGACTGAGAAGGATTTGACAGGCTCTTCGTCGGGAATCCATAAGTTAAGCGCAACTGTCTTTTATATGACGGCTTAATCTAAATAAAGACAGATATCAAGTAAAGGCAGTCTGAACACAGTCAGTAACGTGGTTCTTGGACTTTCGGTAGTCAGCTTTCGTACCTAGAGGTGGATGGTTCGCGTTTTCAGGGTACGGTTTCAGAGGTCGTCATAAGTGAAGGAACGATTCTCGACATCTTTATGACCGGAAATATCGACCGCTACAGCAATGGCTCAAAGGAATTACAAGATCAATTCTCTCAGCGGTAAACACCACGTATTGGGGTTTTTTCAAACAATTTTATTAGTAGGTAAAAACAGTATAAGCATAAAGGACACTCAGCACAATGTGTAAAAATAAGTGAAAGATTTCAATAAAAACGGTACGTCCTTCGGACTATAACGATAAAGTGGGCTACCACTTAGGGGCACATCGAAAGGGCTGGACCCAACAAATAGCGAACAAAGGAAAACGAAAACGGACCTATGATTGCATGAAGAGAGACTCAAACGTGTACAGTGATCAAAATTCAGTACCGAAAAAACGCACCTTCATCGTTAACAACGTTTTTTTGAGGAGCCATCGTGGCACGTTCCCGTCGTGCACCGCGCAATTCTCAACAGATTAGTTTTTACGTTTCCCGCCTTTATTTCGGTCAAATTAAAATCTGCTGCCTCGAAGGCTTCAACAATTTTTTTACGGATATCATGGAGTCCTTGAACTACTGAACATTGCATGTCAAGGATTAGGAAGTAGCACGCGTAGCAAACTCAAACTTAGTATAAGATTAAATCCGACGGAGTTTTGGCATGCAATTTAAGAAATATAATTTTAAGCACCACCGAAAAATTAAAAACTCGGAATTTAAAAGTTAACGCTGTAATGCAAATATATAATAGAGGAAGGCATACACTTTTCGAACAGTTGTGTTTTAGCCGAAAAATGGAGCTTCTTATATATATATATATGAGAAAGTAGCTTCTACTATCGGCAGATCCGAATGGGTTGCCTAAGCAAAGTATTTTACACTCATTGACGTTGAACCGCAAAAGCCAATGTTTCGATCACTCCTTCAACCGAGTTAATTTGATCTGTATTTTATCTTTGTCATCAGGGCTCTGGATTACATTCCAGAATTTTATGTCGTCGGCAAATATTGCTGCGTCACAGTCCAGATCCCTGACACAATTGTAGCGCGGTCTTGTCGGTACAAATTGAAAATAATCTATAGAAAGCGTCGAGTCAGAAATACAAGAGTGAGCCCAGGATTCAGTGATGCACAGCACATCTGGATCTAGCTCAAAGGATACTGTTCTTAGCTCAGCCATCTTATTTACAACTGATCTCGCATTGAGTGAAACTTAGCTGAGCGTATTCCTGAGCTGCAGGTTACGCTCATCAGTATTTATAAAAAAGGATAATTTGGTGGCGGAGAAGAAAACTGGAATGAAGAAACGAAAGGTGGGAAACAAAATTGCTCTTGTCTACAATTTGTCGAAATGTTAGTGTTAAGAGAACTGAGATTATTGTAAAACGGCATATTTGGATGAAAACCTTGGAAGGGAAGGCTATATTGTGGCGTTTGAAAGATAGGGGTGGAATAGAAATGAGATTTTGAGGGAAGTTAGCATAAATTGGCGGAAAACGTGCATTTGAAAAAAAGGAATAAATGATTTCGAAAAAAACTGGTAACATAATTAGAAGCGTTAATTATTTGGGGATTTCGGAGACTTTTTGGGTTGGGAAAGATGCTAACGTTAGCGTTCGCAGCTGTTTTAGATGCTTAGGGGTTAGCAGGTTTCCCATCGGTAATGTCATTACTGATTTTAATGCCTGGATTAGCCAATGGTTCAGATTTACTAGGAGTTTTCTTAGGTTTAGTAGATTTGGCAGCTATAGCAGGCATGGTTTGCTTGGGATGAAAAAGAAGTGGCGTTGACACAATTTCACTCAAACCAGGAACAAGGTTAACGGGTGAAGATTCAGCTGGAATCGAAATTCCTGTCGCTCCGGAGGGCCATGGGCTTGCATTTGCTACAGGACAAACCTCTGAGATAACTTTTGCTATTGAAGGTGTAGACCAAGGCTTCTTTTTTCAATTCAATTTAATTTATTGAGGGAAATAGGCATGGGCCTTTGAGTACCCTATTTGTAACTTAAAATTAAGTGTGGTATACAGAGAAACCGTGTGGGTTGCAAAGGTACAAATGGCGGTCATAAAATATGACAAGTGGTGCACGAATCTCGAGGGTTAAGATAAATTCCTCATCGCTCAGGCTCGTTGTGGAACATAAAACTGTCAAGGTTCCTTTTAAAACTTTCCAGCGATGGTGACATCACAACGTCTTCAGGGGGGCATTCCATAGTTTAACTTCTCTGACAGAGAAGGAGAACTTGCGCACATCCAGTCTCGCCTGCTGGACACGCAGTTTCAATGGGTGACCTCGGAGATGGGTCGTGGCGGCAAATTTAAAGAAGTCCGAGAATTCCAGGCAACAATCCAATCCCTTCACAATGCGGAATGTCTGCAGGAGATCACCACGCATTTGCCTTTAACTCAAAGGGAACAGATTAAGATTCATTAGGCGGGTTGGATATGGCAAGGAGCTTTGACTTTTAACCATTTTGGTGGCTTTCCTCTGTACTCTTTCGAGGCAGTTCTGATCTTGAACTGTTCAGGGTTTCCAGGCTTGCATAGCATATTCTAAATGCGGCCTAATGAATGTTCCAAAAGTCTTAACGAAGAGATCTTCTTGTTTACTAATGAGGGTGAAACCCGACGTTCCATTTTTGGTTTTATCCCTACAGATAAACAACTTGTTTTTTCAAATATTGAGCTGAGTGCTCATGCTTAGAGAAAATAAGGTCAACTTCAATCGCTGAAAAACGTTTGACCAGAACTGGAGGGTTTTTTCTACGGGAATACAACCTTTTAGCTTCAGCGACTTTAAAGTTAAAGCCACATGAGTAAAGGAAATGAAATGCATCGTCCAGGGGAATTTTACTCTTGAGGACGTTTCTTAAAAGAAAATTCAAACTTCTCTTATGTCGGTCAATTGACTCGGTACTGACCATGTTTATAAAAGGCTCTAGTTTCACGCATTGTTGAGAAGTGAGTTAAGGCAACTTTCCCTCATAAATGGTACCAAGGATCATGAAGAGAGAACGATATTTAAACATAAAGGTATTAAAGTTTTCCAGGGCATCAAGGTCTAATTTCTTCATGCTTAAGGTGGGTTGCTCTAGATGAAGTTTTACGCGAACAGGATGTTTGCGTCTAAGCACTGACTGGGGTCTCATATTAATTTTAAAATTATTTTTCAAATCGAAAATACGAAAGGAAAATTGTCACTAGTGACGTTTTGCGGAATAAAAGATGTAATATTTGAAATATGTGTTTTAAGCAAGGCACTGCAAGCACATATCTGCTAGGTAACGAGCTTAAACTGAAAATAGAATTAGCGAAGAGGCTATGCAGGATGAAAAATTATATCAACTGGTATATCAGTTGCTGCAAATTATTCTTCGCTGGAAATAAGGTAAACTTACAAAATTTCAACTTTATTTCTAGAATTAACATTAAGATTCTGTCCTTTTGACGTAAATCTGTGAGAACTTTAATGAGGCTATGTAGGGTGAAAAAGTTTAAAACTGTATATTTCTCCCTTTTGTCAATTGCAATAACTGCAGGTGTGTGCAGCTGATAAAGAGGTAGAAATACAATAAATTTTCAATAATATAGCTAATATTTTCAACAGGAAATGAAGAAATCGGTTTAAAATTCGACAATTCACTTATCTTCAATGCTGGGGGCAATATTGCTGGCTTTGAAGACCTCAATCGGCTTTTTTCTCAGTCGACAGCGTACAGCCGCTCGCCGACATACCTGTTGGTGCATAATACCGGATCCGTAACACTGAATGAAGAAGTTCTTCACCGGGCACCCGACAAGGAGCTTTCCGAACCCTCATACGTTGTCAGCAACATCACAAAACTATCCCATTGCATTCAGATTTTAATTTTTTAATGAAGCAGTTTTTTTCTACTATTTTTTTTCAATTGGCGGCTTGCCGAACTCCACCTCCGATTTAACACTAGGAGTTTATTACTGCTTCTTTCCAGTTCACCGTATATGCCAAAGATTGTTGACTTTTGTTTTAAAAATGGCAAATCCTTTTGAATTGAATGTGTTTACGATACTACTCATTTCTGCTCTTCATATGGATGCTCACATAGTGCAGCAATTATCCACTTTGTATTTATTTAAACCATGGTACTAAGTTTGTAATGATGGAGCCCTCTGGGCCTTAAATATACAATTTTTTTAACGCATCCCTGTCCTGAACTTTAATTACTCAATAAGCTGCAGTTTTTTCTCCTGAAAACACCTGAAACAGCGATCAGGAGTTTTTTACTGTCAGCTTAAATAAATAAATAAATTGTATATTTAAGGCCCAGAGGGCCCCATCATTACAAACTTAGTACCATGGTTTAAATAAATACAAAGTGGATAATTGCTGCACTATGTGAGCATCCATATGAACAGCAGAAATGAGTAGTATCGTAAACATATCCGATTCAAAAAGATTTGCCATTTTTAAAACAAAAGTCAACAATCGTTGGCATATACGGTGAACTCGAAAAGAAGCAGTAACAAAAACTCCTAGGGTTAAATCGGAGGCGGAGTTCGGCGAGCCACCAATTTAAAAAAATAAGAGAAAAAAACTGTTTCACAAAAAAAATTAATAGCTAAATGCAATGGGATAGTATTGTGATGTTGCTGACTGTGTATGAGGGTTCGGGACGCTCCTTGTCGGGTGAGAGGTAATATATCAGTCAGAGCTACTGTTTATAAACACCAGTGTAGGTGAGAGAGATCGAACTCATCGTAGACAACATGGTCGAAACGAAGACGGGACAGTAGAGGTCACGAAATCATCATCGAGATGCGACCTTGCTGACTGTATAGTCCATCACCAAAGAGGCGAAACCATCAGAACCCACCTCGACCATCAACAGATCCTGGAGACTATCGTCAGGGTTGCAAATTCGAAGGAAAGTATCAAGGTTGTATACTGTATATATTTTTTGACCTTGCCTGTAAACTGCAATAAATAAATAAATAAAATATGTATATTTTGAAGGGTTACAGGCATTGCCCTTGATGACCGTATTAATATAAAACTATCATTCCGTGTGTACAATAAATGTAAAAAATGGTGTTCACTTAAAAATGTTTGAGTTAAAGCATAACATAACTTCAAATGCATGTTCACCTCTATAGGCGAAACATTGAGGAAAAAAATTAGAAACCGAAAGATTTTAAAAGGCTGGATTCAAGTAATCATGTTGCGAGAATCGTCTTTTGCCAAATAATATGTCATCAAGCCTTCTTTTAAAACCAGAAATGCTGTCATAGGTAACCGTCTCACTCGGTAACGAGTTTCAAGCTTGTACCACTCGGTTGGCTGAAAAAATAACTGTCTCAGGTTCAATCGCGCGTGTTCGCTATTGACCTTGTAAGGATGACCACGCAGATGAGTTGTGCTGGCAAACTCGAAGATATCCTCCGATCTCAGGGAGGAATCATGGCCCCGGTAAGTGCCTGTAGGAAAGAGGAAATAAGTCAAGCTTTTTCAATCTGTCTTGGTACGGTAAAGTCTTAAAATCGTCGACCATATTCGTTGCTCTCCGTTGCACCTGTTCGAGGAGGTCAACATCTTACTTCATCTACGGTATCCAGGCTGGTATTCCGTAATCTAAGTGCGGTCTCACGAAGATGCCATATAATTTTCCGCAGAGATCAGGGGGGAATATTTTAAACGCACGTCTGATCCAATGCAGTGTACATGTTGCCTTCTATACTGCTTTCTTACAGTGTTCTGAGGCATCAAATTTGCAGTTGTCTACATGCCCAGATCTTTGTGTGTTTCTACCCCTTTTAATGCAGTGCCATTAATAAAGTACTGGTATTTCAGAGATACTTTTCGACTGGCACTTATGTGTAGGATCACGCACTTGGCTACATTAAACTTAAGCAGCCACCTAGCCGACCAGGCACTTAGTTTGTCGATATTCGACTTTAACCCTTTTGCCTTATCAGCGCAGCTGACTTCAGTCCATATTTTTATGTCATCTGCGAACATGTCAGTTTCACCATCTAGGTCATTGAGACAGTCGTTAACGTAGATAAGGAAGAGTAGTGGGCCCAAAACAGAACCCTGTGGAAAACCACTTTCTACGATTGCCCATTCCAAGCTAGATTTTCCAATACTGTCCGCTCGACCGCCTACTGTATACGTCTTTTGACCTTACCTGTAAACCGGCTATAAATAAATGAATATATAGTGGGAATGTTTTCATCCGACATAGCCGTATTGCTGTTCAGACGGATTCGTATATCAAAAGCCGCTTTCTAAAGCATGCATGTAGATCATCAATGAAATTTTGAAATAATTCCATTTCAAGTAATTAATTGTCTGCAGTACCCGCTGTAATTTTCAATGTATCAGCTGGTAGGAAATCTAGATGCACCCTGCATAGCCTCATCGCTAATTTCAAATTTTAATTTTATTTTGTTAACCATAAAATGTCCCATCATCCTATTTTATTAAGACACTATCCAATTGTTAAACATAAACTTTATAACTGAAAATTTTGCAGTGTGACCTATCGATACTTGATAATACTCGAATTTTTCCTCTTCAATATGAAACCTTAGCCAACCCTTTGACGTGAGTGGAACAAAAATAATATGCAAATTCCACATCAGTAGCCTATCGTAAATATCAAAAAACTTGACCTTGAGGCCTTTTGATAATTTTAATAACTTTATGTGTCAATATGGGTCTCTCTTTTCCATTCGTAATGCCATTTTTGAAGTAAGTATGTCCACATTTACTTCATAACAATGTGCGAAACCAGTTCCCTTCATCGACTTTGTGACTAAGAATGCCTGTGATAGACAAATATGTAATTCTGTTTTATTTTCAAAAACGTTCCAAACAAACTGCAACCCCTGGATGTCGTATTCAATTTTCTTTACTCCCGGTTTTTAAATTTAATGTCACAGAAGCTAAGAGGCTGTCATCCTGGAGCATGAATCCATCCATTTTGGTCAAATTGATTGCGGCGATAGGAGTCAACCTTATTTTCTCTCAGCACGAGCACTCAGTTCAATATCTGTAGAGAAATAAGCTTTTAATTCACAAGGCTAAAACCCAAATGAAACGTCAAGTTTTGCCAACATCAGCAAACACGAAACCTTCTTCTAATCCTACACAGCCGAAAATTGTCTGAGTTTTGCCCTTCAGCTGCTGTTTGTCAACGTCCCTCTGTATATTCGCCAGAGGTGTAGGGGTACTAGTTAGGGGTAGCACCACACAGATAGCATTTGTTCGCTCCATTTGACTCATACAGGTGGTGAATGCTCATGTGGCCGCCTCTAACTGGTACCCCACTCTCACCGGTGGCTCCTCGAAGTTGGGTTCTTCCCAGCGGCCACACCCCGAGCAACCGTCGCGACCGGCGGGCTAAACCAGGTGAGGGTCTCCGGTGTCGTGTGTGCCTCCACACCCGGTATGTCTGACTCCCGAACTTCCCACCTCTCCCCTCTCAAAAAGTCCTACGGTGTGGGCAACAGCAACCCCGTAGGCGGCCCAGACTAACTCGGGTCGTTCTCCCACTAAAACAAATCCGTGACCCATAGTGGAGATCGGCAGCCGTCAGGGATGTCCGAGCAGCCCTATTTAGGGATAGCACTGCTTGCCTCCTCGCGGAGGAAGGGGCTAGAAAATGTGCCTTAAAAAGTGCTGGATCTCACGTCTTCTACAGCCGGCCGCGGCTCGCAGATCGCAAACTACGCGGTCGTAAAACTCAAACAAACAACAATACCCCCGTCCTCATCCCCCTCGCCATACTCTCCAGGCTGCTCGGGTAAAACCCCTCACACTAGCAGCCTGTAATGTTCGTTCCCTTTTGACAATCCTAGGAGCGACCGGCCGGAACGGAGGACGGCGCTAGTCGCTCGGGAACTGGCGCGCTACAAGGTGGACATTGCTGCTCCCAGCGAGACCCGATTCTCTGAGCAGGGTCAGCTGGAGGAGGTGGGGGCCGGCTACACCTTCTTCTGGAGCGGCCGGCCAAAGGCAGAGCAACAAGACGCTAGTGTCACCTTTGCCCTTCGGAACGACATCGTGGGACGTCTGCCCTGTCTGCCACAGGGTATCAATGATCGCCTGAAGAGCCTCCGCCTGCCTCTTCGGGGAGACCAGTTCGCTACTATCATCAGCACATACGCTGCCCCAATGACGAGCTATGACGCGGCGACTGTGCCGAAAGAGGACAAGTTAATTGTCCTTGGTGACTTCAATGCCCGCGTTGGTACGGACCACGCTACCTAGCAGGGACTGCTGGGTCCCAACGGTCTCGGTAGTTGTAATGATAACGGCCTCCTACTTCTGCGCACGTATGCGGAACACCGTCTCCTGCTGACCAACACCTTCTTCCGCCTTCCGACGTGGGAGAAGGTCACGTGGATGCACCCTCGGTCGCGGCGCTGGCATCTGCTGGACTATGTTCTCGTCCGGAGGCGAGATCAACAGGATGTGCTGGTAACCAAGGTGATCCGCGATGCCGATGGTTGGACAGATCACCGCCTCGTCATCTCCCAGATGAGGCTCTGAATGCAACCCCGACGAAAATCCCAAGGTAAGAGGCCGCCATGTAAGTTAATACTCTTTTATTAAATTTGCCTGCTCACTGTTTTGATTTCAGCAACCAAATAACCGGGAAACTGGAGGACCTGCATGTTCCAGATGATAACGCTACCGTGGAGACACGATGGTGTGAACTGCGAAATGTCATCCAGTCCACCGCCCTCGATGTCCTCAGACGCGCACGCCGTGTACACCAGGACTGGTTTGACGACAATGATGCCGACATCAGCATCTTACTCGCGGAGAAGAATGGACTACACAAAGCCTATATGGACCTTCGGACTGACGCCACCAAAGCAGCCTTCCTCAGGTGCCGGCGCCTTGTACAGAAACGGCTTCGGGAGATGCAGGATGTCTGGATGATCCGAAAGGCTGAGGAAATCCAGGGTTATGCGGACCGCAATGAAATGAAAAACTTCTTCAAAGCCATCAAGGCCATCTACGGCCCCTGTATCAAGGGGTCCGCACCGCTGCTCAGCTCTGACGGCACAACACTGCTGACAGAGAAATCGCAAATTCTGAAGCGCTGGGCCTAGCACTTCAGAAATGTCTTTACTTGCTCAGCAGCCATCTCCGATGCTGCCATTAACCGGCTCCCTCAAGTGGACACGAACAATGACCTGGACCTGCCGCCTTCCCTACCAGAAACCATCCGGGCCGTGCAGCAGATTTCCAGCGGTAAAGCACCGGGATCCAACGCAATCCCACCGGAAGTCTACAAGCACGGTGGGCCTCGGCTGATGACAGAACTAACAACAATCTTCCAGGAGATGTGGCTCCAAGGACAAGTTCCTCAGGATTTCAAAGACGCGACCATCGTCCTTTGACACGGTGAATCGTGACGGACTGTGGAAAGTCATGCAGAAATTTGGTTGTCCTGAGTGGTTAACGCACATGGTGCGTCAGCTTCCTGACGGGATGACGGCGCGCGTCACTGACAACGGGGTGGTATCCGAAGCATTCGCAGTGACCATTGGAGTGAAGCAGGGCTGCGAACTGGCCCCCACCCTCTTCAGTCTCATGTTCTCGGCTATGCTGATGGACGCCTACGGTGATGAGCAGCCTGGTATCCGCATCGCCTACAGAACTGATGGGCACCTTCTCAACAGTCGGCGTATGCAGGCTCTAACGCGCGTGTCTACGACTACAGTCCATGACTTGCTCTTCGCGGACGACTGCGCCCTTAACACCGTGACGGAGGAGGACATGCAAAGGAGCATGGACCTCTTCACCGAAGGCTGCGCCGATTTAGGATTAACAATCACTACAGCCAAAACGGTTGTCATGCACCAGCCGCCACCCAGTGCGGAATGCAATGCTCCTTGAATCAATGTCAACGGTGCTCCACTCAAAAACGTGGAAACCTACGCTTATCTAGGAAGCACGATGACGCACAACACGAGCATCGATGACGAGGTTGTCCAACGGATCTCCAAAGCTAGTCAGGCCGTCGGCCGGCTGCAGGCTTCCGTGTGAAATCGCCACGGTATTCACCTGAACACCAAACTGAAGATGTACAAGGCCGTCGTCTTGACGACACTACTTTACGGAGCGGAGGTCTGGACCGTCTACTCGCACCAAGCCAGGAAGCTGAATCACTTTCATCTCAGCTGCCTCCGCAGAATACTGAAGCTGAGATGGCAAGACAGGATCCCGGACACGGAAGTCCTGGAGCGGACCGGGATCCTCAGCATCCATGCCATGCTGAGGCAAGTGCAACTGCGATGGAGCGGCCACCTGGAAAGAATGGACGACGAGCGACTACCCAAACGACTTTCTACGGAGATGTCGCTACGGGTTCTCGCCGGCAGGAAGGTCAAAAACGACGCTACAAGGATACTTCGAAGAAATCGCTGAAGCAACTGTTAATCAACTCGGCGACCTGGGAGGACCTTGCCAAGGATAGACCGGCATGGAGAAGATCAGTGAAGACTTGTTCGGCAATCTATGAGGCCAACCGGATCGCCGCTGCCAAGGTCAAAAGAGCCAATTTCTACGTCAAATTCTGCCAACCCTCCTTCTGACTCCCCACCCTCACTCCTGGCATCAATTCCATTACTCCCACCATCATAGAGACCACATCCATCTACTCATCGCCTGTTACTCCCACCACCACCTTCGTCTTCAGTACCACGACCACCACCAGCGATAGGGAATCTCTCCTAAGCTGTACTCAATGCGACCGCCCATTCACCTCATGCATCGGCCTGATCGGTCACTTGCGAATACATCGTACAGAGACCGGTGAGCCAGTGCCTGGAGCACCATCACACAGCAGAGATCGTCGCCTCCACTGCCCTCACTGTCCTCACGCATTCACTCATTGCATGGGCATATTCGGTCACATGCGCATCCATGACAGCGGAATTCACCACAATGCCGACAACACCGATTCACCATGCACACCCTCCGCTCCTGCCATTCTTAGCGCCCCTGCCACCCCCACTTCCATGAATGACATCCCCCAGCCTCTACCAATTTCTCCTGCCCACACTGCGCCCGCAACTTCAACTCACGCATCGGCCTGGTCGGTCACCTGCGAATCCATCGCACGGAGGCTGGTGAACCAGTGCCTGGGGCTCCGACATACAGTCGACGTGCCCGCCTTCACTGTCTCACTGCTCCCGCACATTTACACACCACATGGGCCTATAAGAACACATGCGCCTCCACGACAACCTCCGGTAAACCACCGGAGACTAAGCTACATCAGCGCACACTACCTACACCAATACATGGACAACACCCTCACAATCACCATTTACCAGAGTATATCACGGTTTCCTAGAAACCGTGGCTGGGAAGTCTGCCAATCTGACGCTTCCACCAGACCACGTCGTCGGCTCAGTGCATGTACTGTGTGTATCGAATGGCTGACCAGTGGACTGGGAGTCAGACGGCGATGGCTGCTCCATATCCCTGAGTTTGTGAAACCTGGTGTGTGCGTTATGGGGGCCAGGTCGTGCTGTGGCGCGCGAAGACGGGTACGCCGATCCGTCAGCCAATGCGTCCGCTTCCGCATCAGACAACTTACCGGCTCGGACAGTGGTCTGATTGTGGGGGTGGGGAAGAGAGTGAGGTCGAGAGCTCAGCGTATTTTCCTCACTATAAACAATCTGACGCGCTTGAAACTATCACGGTGCGCTAAAAGCCATGGCTTGGATGGTTGCCAACTGACGGCATAACTCGGACCGCGTAGTCAGCCCATTGTGTGTTTTGTGTGGAGTGGTTGACTGGCGGACTGAGAGTCAGGTTGCAATGGCTCCTTCTTAATCTGGTCTTTATGGCACTCCCACTCCGTGGGATCCGAGACAGGTGTGGTGGCACGCCCAGGGGCGGCTCCGGCCGCGCCAGCCACCTGCGCCCTCTCCCATCTCCGGTCTTCTTGACTCTGTCTTGACACCGGGCTCAGGTGGGAGAGGAGGAGAGAGTGCGGTAGCTGCAGCGCAAGGCTACTATCACTTAAAACTAATTCACGCGCAAGTCACCGTCCCTGCACCACCTGGTGTGGAGCATACGGTGGACCTCGTTGAAATCGACGGTCGAACTGCCGTATATTCGCCAGTTTTAGTTACATCTGATTAGTCACCTGATCACATTATCCCTAATTTAAGTGAAACTAGGAACCTTGTCCATCTCGTTCACATTCCATACTAACCACACTTGTCCTTATTGTACAGTCTCCTAAGCATAGCAATATTCCCGGCTAATCTAAGTCTGTTTAAAACACTCCAGCGTGTACAATACATGCGAAGAATTTTCTCAGCAATATTCCCAAACCGAAAATTGCTCAAACTCCACAAATATATAAACCTACTAATCAGGCTAACAATTTTCCAAAACCGTGTGTTCCGTTTTCAAATCTAAGGTTTCCAGTTTTATGCTAGCATTCGTCAAGATCATATTTTAATGCTTTCTATTTTTTCGAACCCACGAAATAGCCTTCCTTTCCATGGATGCCACTAAAATATGGTTCTCTGCAAGAATTCTAATTATTTAACAATACCACCTCCACAACTTGAACCAGCACAGTTTTAATTTCCGCCAATTCATTCTTCCTTGCAGTTTACTACTTAATCACAAAATCGTCCTTTTTTATAAACACTAGTAAGGTAACATTTGTTTCGAAAATACCCTCAGTATAGTTTCCCTCAACGCGAGATCAAGATCTGCAGCTTTTGCTTTTGACACAGATGTTTTGTCCATTATAGAATCTTAGGCTTACTCTATACTTTTCGATTCAACGCTCGTCATAGATCATTTTAGCTTATGCCGACAAGACCACGCTGTAAAACGTGGCAGTGGTTGTGTTCTTCATATTAACTCATGTTTTGTAAACTCACCCTATCAGCCGAGCATTTCGTCCTTTTCTGAAAATGATTGCTTCTATTTTGTCATGCTCCTGCACAAAAAGGAACGGTACATGTTATTCTATAAGCATCCTTGTGATTCCGACACTGCAAAAAATGCTTCCCGTGTGATGATAGCAGTTTATTTATTGCCATTTACAGGCAAGGTCAAAAGAGATATACAGAAGAGGGTCAAGCTAACAGTGAAAAAATCTCCTGATCGTTTTTTCAAGTGTTTTCAGGAGAAAATACTATAGCTTTTTGAGGGATTAAAGTCCAGGACAGGGAAGCGTTGACACAAGTGCACGGTGAAGTACTTCTTTTTTCAGTGTTATGTATCCGGTATCCTGTACCAGAAGGTATGTCGGCCAACGGCTGTTCACTGTCGACCGAATAAGGAATAAGCCGATTGAGGTCTGCAGAACCAGCAATATTGCCCTCAGCATGAAGTGCGGCACAGGATTCAGAGTCCGTGAACGCCATCAGAATGGAAAAGAGTTTTTACACAGTCAGCATCCAAATTTTCGGAAGGTGTCCTGAATGTAGAAAAATAGTGACAGCTCTCGTAAACAAGAGATTGCTTTGTTGAATTTTGATACTTATGAGTAGCTTATTCCAGCTTGCTATAGCGTTTACCGAAAAACACTGTCGGTATCTAACGGTGCGTGCCAAAGGAAGGAATACAAATACATCTCGATGACTGGTGCGTCGAGAGTGGTCGAATTTAAACAGTACAAATAGTCCCTTCTGTAATCTGCGAAGCCACAACGGGTCAAGGCTTGTAAGCTCACAGCGTTGTTGGTATTACAGGTTTCGGTGTTCTGAATAGAAAAATCTTTTTGTAAAGAAGTGCTGGACAGATTCTAACTTCTTCTTTTCACAAGCGTGCCGAAGGCTTAATAGAAACGAGCAGTATTCCAGACTAGGCCTGACATACATTTTATAGAAACTGATTCGAATTTTGACGGTTTTACTATTTCTGAGAATAAACCCAGTAGTTTGGCGTACTTTCGAGACAAACAGGGTGCAGTGCTCTGACAGATTAAAACTACTAGAATCGGATATTACCAGATCCTTTTTAACTCCGGGCACATTTAGTTTGTGACCATCTATGCTTAGGTGGGGCTGATGGTGTTCACTAATAACCATAACGGAGCACTTGTGCCAAGAAAGCGAAAGGCGCCATGTGTGACACCACTGAGCGAAGGCCTGAAGATCCTTTTTTAAAAGCTCAAGCACGATGTTGCGATCGACCGGTTTATATCGATAGGCAAATTTTAAATCGTCAGCGTACACAAAGCGCCTACCATACTGAAAAAAATCAGGAACATAGTTTACAAAAAGGCAAAATAGAAGCGGGCCGAGTACGCTACCCTGAATAACTCCGCTCCTCACATGCGTGGGGTTGGAGATAACATCAGAAATTTTAACCCGTTGTGCGTGAGCACTAAAATAGGAGGATATTAAGTTCAGAAGCTTGTTACCTATGCCAAAGGAGGCAAGTTTAGGCAGTAGGAGATCATGGTCAACACGATCAAAAGCCTTAGTGAAATCGAAGTAAATGGTGTAAATTGCAAAACTCCTGTCTCTAGATTGTAGCACATGATCAAAGAAAGAGAGCTGGCAAGTGTCACAAGACCTTTTTTTGAAAACCCCATGCTGAGCCGCATTAAGTAGGTTATTCTCTGTTAGGTGACCCATAATCTTGTCTTTGATCCAGGTCTCTAAGATCTTCGAGGCTGCTGACAGTGTATTTATTGACCTTAAGTCGTCAAATGGCGTAGGTCGGCCGTATTTGGGAATAGGCAGTATGTGCGCTTCCTTCCATAAAATAGGGAAGGTTTCACTTTCAAGCGCAAGATTAAATATCTTATACAGAAAGGAGGGAAATATATCGCTTGCATCCGCCTTTAAAACGCTGACCGGGTCGCCATCTGGTCCAGGACTGTAAGATTGACGAAAACGCCGAATGGTTTCGGTCACGTCCCAGGGTAAAAGTTATGGTTTCGAGGACGTTATTGGTCCGAACCCGGATGTTAGGAAAGAAAAGGACAGAATTTTCTCTCAAAGTTCTAGACAAGAGAGCATTGAAGCTATCAGCTGTCAACTTAGCGTCAGCTATAGGGTTTCTTAAGGCGTCCCGAAATACGGAGTGCTGCGTTTTTCTCTAGACTATTACTATCCGCGAAAAGAGTTTCGCAACATTTAACGAAGAGTTTTCGGCAGAGTTGACCACATAAGCTAGTCGTTTTTCATCAGCCAGCTTCTTAGCCCCTTCAAAGATCTGTTGGATCAAGGGCAGGACGGAATTTTCGTTTTTGTAGATGAAAACGACAGGACAGTCTACGCAGTCGACGGCAGAATGATAAAGGGAGATAGACTTCATCCTTGACATTAATTATTTTCTTACGGGGAACAAAACGAGAAATGAGTGAACCTAGAACTTGGTACAATGTATCAGTACAAACGTTTACATCCAAAGATAGAAAAAAAATAGTCCAATCGTGGGAAATAAGATGTGATAGCAATTCTCCATATTTGCTTAACTGAAATCAGGGAAAAACCCATACTTTTTGGAAAATGTTTCATCAGCCTCGAGTTCTAGTTAGAACTAACTATAGCATGGTCAGAACTCCCTAGTGGATCTAAAGGTGACCCTGACAATGGCTGAAAACCTCTACAGAAAATAAAATCAAGTATGCTTGATCCTTGGGTGGGAAAATCAACTACCTGGTCCCACCTGCCAGTATCTATGGTCTCAAGTAGTTCTTCGAGCTTTGCAGGACCAGAAGGTGGAAACCAATGAACCACAGGAAGATTGAAGTCACCTGCAATCAAGCAGTACTCCAGATTTAAGTCAGCTGTGGTGTGAAATGCCTGCGAGAGATAAAGATCGTAACCCTCGCTGGCTTTGGGGAGGGGGGCGACAGAAACAACCAACGAGTAAAGAGTCGTTTTCTTTAAGAACAACTCGGAGCCAACAGCTCTCTTCTACAGCGGTAAATTGTCGACAGTCCAACGGCAGAAATGTAATTGTTTGCTTAACATAGAAAAAGCTTCCTCCACCACGGCCATCGTGTCGATCATTCCGAATGTTAGCGTGCCTAGAATAGAGAGTTCGGAGTCGGATACACAGAGTGTTACCCATGTCTCTGTTTCTATTACAATTTCGGGGCAGTGGATGAAAACCAGAGTCTGGAGCAAAGGCATCTTATTAAGCAGAGATATAACATTTAGGACGATTCGTTTAAGTGGGTTAGTTTTCGGTTTGTGAAACGGAACAGTAAGGCTGTCAGAGTGAGTGCCTTCGGCCAAAGAAATGCTCTTTTCACTAGAACAATCTGTCCGTCCCTTATTTTGAGATGTGCCTCGCCATTGGTCCTTCGTGTTTCTAGTTCTATTATAAATTAACCTATTTTCATTCGTTCTTTCAGCCCGTATTCCGGTTGGAAAAAACTTTAGAATGCGGATCCCGTAGGGTTGATTTTCTCTGTAGCAGGAGCTGTGCCTGTGCTTTGTTTTCCAAGATGATTTTAAGAGGTCTTGGTCAAGGATTTGAATCGGGTGTTGACAGAGCCTTCCCTCTTCTATATGCCTTGAGAATGTGGATGTACTCGCCGTCCGTTAGCAGTGTTTTTGCATACAATTGAAGGAGTTTCCATTCATGTTTTA
Source organism: Schistocephalus solidus (assembly GCA_017591395.1). NCBI lineage: Eukaryota > Metazoa > Platyhelminthes > Cestoda > Diphyllobothriidea > Diphyllobothriidae > Schistocephalus > Schistocephalus solidus. Next base: position 36,557 of record WEDG01005576.1, read on the forward strand.
CTCACTCCTTTGGAAATATTGACGCTGACTCTGGGACCCCCTTTATGCTTACAGAAAGCAAAGCAAACAGGCAAAGCAGAATTGTTAAATTCGTTTTTCGCCAACCACTTTACCACTGAAACTAGCCCCACTCCCACAATTCCTCTGCTTTCAAATTCACTTCTAACAACCATTAATTTCTCACCTTCACGTATTCAAAAAGAAAATAGCTCACCTAAAAAATTCACATTCGGTTGGAACTGATAACATTCCAAACTCACTTATTAACATTTAAGGGATTTTCCACCTTTACTCAGCAAATTATTCTAAGTATTTCTCGAAAATGGTTTCTTCCCCGATTATTGGAAAAATTCTATTATAATACCAATTTTTTAAATCTGGTTACCGCTCGGACATTCATAACTATCGCGGTGTTCATAAAACGCCCTCTCTTGCTAAACTCTTTGAAAAACTTATTCCAAAACAAATCACGGATTTTTGCATAAGCAATCAAAGTATCAACTTTTCCCAACACGGCTTTTTACCGGACCGCTCTTGTGAAACCTGCCACATGTCTTTTCTAAATCTACTTACCTCTCTTCATAATGATCATCTATCTGTAGCAGTTATCTATTTTGATCTTAGTAAGGCATTCGATAAAGTGCCTCATAGACGACTTCTAGCTAAACTAGAAGCTATTGGATTTCGTAGTCCCCTTACTGACTTTATTAGATCATACCTAAATGATCGAAAACAAAAATTTTAAGTGGGGTCCTCATACTCAAGTGCTTCCCCGATTGTAAGTGGTGTCCTTGAAGGTACCGTTTTAGGTTCTTTTTTGTTCTTACTGTATATAAATGATATTTCGTCGATAGTTAAACATTCTCAATCTTTTATTTATGCTGATGACCTCAAATTGGTGCATTCCTTCTCCAACTCTACGACCGAACGATGTCTAGAACAAATTCATTCAAACTTAGATGCTATTTCGACCTGGAGCTCCACATGGCTAATGGAGTTCTCACCTACTAAGTGTCGCTTCATGAGTTTTGGGCCCTGTTAGGCTACTGCAACCTCTTATTTTTGATGGTTGCCTTATGAGTGAATGTTCCTTCATCAATAAATTAGATCTTTCGCCTCATGCCGATAGAATTACGGCCAAAGCTGCTTAGATTTGCGGCTTTATTTCTTATAATGTCTACCTTCCTGAAATTAAAGTAAGACTTTATCGTATGTTTGTACTTTCCATTCTCGAATTTTGCTATCCTTTTTTCGGTTTAATGAACGAATCTAGCCATTCAAAAATTGAAAATGTCCAAAGACATTTCTCAAAAAACTCCTATTTCCGACTCTTTCAACTACTTCCTACTCAACAAGATGTCAGCTGACGAAGCCAAAATTTCTTTTGGCCAGGAGACGGGAAGCAGGCTTTTGTCTCCTTTTTCGACTAAATAATAGCTCAAATCTCCCTAGGCTTTCTGTCATTGCCCCCGTTAGTATTCCTTATAACCTAATACATTCTGCACTAATTATACCTCCTCCTGCATCCTCCACGTGTAAACGCCATCTCTTCTTTGCTTCTAGGTATAGTCTTCTTTGGAATAACTTGCCAATTGAAATGAGGTCATTGCCTAGTCTAACTGCATTCATGCGAAGACTGCACATTTATCTTAACACTGATTCTATTAACCTTTTATTTTCCTCCTCTTTTCCCAGTAACTTTCCTCGTGACTCGGAGAAAGGACAATCGGGAATTTAAGTGACCCTCTTGAAACTATATTTTCACTACCTCGAGTCGCCCATGAGCTATGATGTCTCCTTATATCACCAGTCATCCAAACGATGACGTCATTCGGACGTACACATTCGGTGGTGCACAGTCTAAAATGCTACCGTTTCTTTGGATAATAACCATCATCAAAATTCAAATCTGGATCCTAAGTTTCTGAGGACTTAAGTTCATTGACGCATTTTCGTGAGATTTTGTTTTATACGCCTAAGTGATCAAGAACGAATCACCTCGACGTTTCATTATCTCATTCTGAAATGCTACTACAGTATTACCCTTCTCTACCACCAGACCGTTTTTTCCTAAGCAGTTTTTTCTCCTACCTTCTATTCAAAAATGAAGGCCTATGCACTCTGCTTCCATTTTTATGGTAGGAGTTTTTTTTCACTGCCTATTTTTTTCTAGTTCACCATTAATTTCAAAACATCGCTAACTGTTGACCTAGCAGGACAAGTTCTGTCTACATTAGTTAGTACTTGCACATTTTATCTGCACACATTATCATAACTTTATTTCGCTACTTATATTTGTTGAGACAGTGCCTTGCCGGTGCTAACCAAATATAAATTCTAAATTATGTTTTTGACTCAATCGAGCGCCCGTTTGCAACTCAGGTCTTTCAATTGGGTGAGTACTTGTAACTAATTCACTTGGTTCGATAGGTCCGGATGAACCAGGTGTTCGGCAGGCTGGAGCCAAATCCATGTACGACTTGGTCTTCTTAGACCTTTCTCTTTTTGGCTTTACAAACTCACCAATCTCTTCAACATCGCATGTTAGTGCAACGTCCAGCAGCGATGTAGCACTGGGTTGTAAGACCAAATTATTGCTAATGCTGCCTGAGCTTATTGATGATTGTGTGGAGCAAGGACTAGATGGGACACCCTTTCGAAATGGCGAACCGTCCTCTGGTTTACTGGGTTTGGTAAACGCAATGGCTTTCATGTGAGTAATAGGTAAGCTTGAAGAGGCTATACATGCATACGAATTTTGCTTTGCGGTAGGTTTTATACGAACAAGATCTTTTTAACAGGTGGGCAAGAAATATATTTTTTAAAGTTATCTATTTCTTGCCTTAGATTGTCTACCTCCTGCTCCATCCCTATGAATTTCTGTAGGAGGCTGAAACAACCCATACAAGTTTCATCTTCGAAAACTACGTTAACTGAGCTTACTAGACTTTTTGCCGATCTAGCGGGAGGTGAACAATTAGTAGAATAACGATAATTGCAACTATTTTCTGCTAATCTATTAATTCTCTGACCAAAATCACCTGCCAATATGGCCGAATGGTTAGAGGCGTCGATAGACAGTTCTACGCAATTTTGCGGTGCATGTGCAAAACTAGGTAGTGGACCAATTTTTCGTGGCAATAAACTGAAGGCACCTGCGTTTTGGATACTTATGGGGATAAAGAGCAAATGCAATTGATGTTAGCATCGCCACAAAATTAACAGAGAGTCGGTTAGGATATTCAACAATAATAATATGAAAATATAAGGACTCAGCCTTTGGTTTGAGTCCCCTCTGCGACGGAAAGCAGACGCAGGGAGCACACAGCCAGCGTGAGTTTCAGAAAGAAGCAAAGATTGAGGCTTGCAATTCCAGTTGAGATCAATCCTGGTGCAGGGAAGAATCCTCAGCAGTGGAATTTTTGTTTTTTATTAAGCCTCAAAATACTTACGTCCAAGTCGCAATTTACGAACTCAAGGGAATATACAGACAATTCTTTAATAATTTCCCAAACACCGTGTCTTCTACACTGAGGTAGAGACAAAAAACTAGTAGGCTCGAAGGACTTTTAATTCGAAAACAATTTCAAATGGGGAAGGATTAGCACAAGTGCAGTGTGTTTACAGTCTCTGTTTTTAAGGAATCGGGATTCTGTACCAGACAAGGGTGCAGCTGCGGACGGTAGAATAAATAAATAAATGGAATATTTAAGGCCCAGAGGGCCCCATTATTACAAACTTAGTATCTTGGTATAAATAAATACAAATTTGATAATTGCTGCATTATATCAACAGCCATATGAACAGCAGAAATGAGTAGTATGGTAGGCATATCCGATTCAGAAAGATTCGCCATTTTTAAAACACTAGTCAGCAATCTTTGAAATATACGGTGAACTAGGAAAGAAGCAGTGAAAAAGTCCTACGGTTAAATCGGGGGCGACGTTCGGCGAACCACCAACTTAAAAAAATAAGGAGAAAACAACTGCTACTCTAAAAAATTAAAAGCCAGAGATTATGGGATCGGTTCGATGCATTGGGTTAGTACTGAGATGTTGCTGACAACGTTTGAGGGTTCAGGATGCTCCTTGTCGGTCGAGAGATAATATAACAGCCAGAGCTACTGTGTAAAACCATCAGGGAGGTGAGAGAAGAGGAACTCATCGTGGACGACAGTGTAGAAATGAAGAGGGGGAAGTAGAGGCCACGAGATCATCACCAAAAGGCGAACTTGCTGACTGCATAGTCCACCATTAGGGTGGCGAAATCTGCTCGCAGTCTGTTGAAGGATTCCCCGGATTGCGGGCTGCAGAGAAAGCACCATCATCATTAAGGAAAGACCTGTGATTGGGCCCAGATGCCGCGCTCTCCGTCGAGATGAACACAAATTTGACGGTGTCGGCACCCAGAATTCCTGGAAAGCTGTTCTGAATGCAAAAAATAGTAATTGTTCTGTTAAACAGAGAATAAGTCGGCAGTATTTTTTTTTATTCTGAGGTAGTTTAATCCATATTGTTATGGCATTTACCAAAAAACGGATGATAGTTAAATATGCGAGCTAATAATAATAATAGTTGTTTTTAATGCCAGTTTACAGGCATTGTCAGATGAAATATTCAGTGGGGATCAGGCTGGCAGTGAAAAAAAACTCCTAAATATATATTAGTATAAGTTTGTTTCCTTCTTTATGTTATTTAGGAGAAAAAAACTGCCACCTGTAAGGATGATAGCAGTTAAGATCAGGGAAGGGCTAACACAAATGCAGTCTGTTGGCAGTCTCTCTGTCTTTGCTAGGAACCGGGATTCTGCCCCAGGCAAGAGTGCATCCGTGTACGGTTGCTCACTGTCTGCCGAGGAAATCAATGGGTGCAGACTGCAGAGACGGTGCCGTATCCCTTAAGGTAACAACTGGGATCGGTTTCAGGTGCCGCGCACTCCGTCGAACATGAAAACAGATTCTACCGTGTCGGCACCCAGAATTCTTGAAAATTGTTCTGAATGCAAAAAAACTAGTAGTTGTTATCTTAAACAAAATACACCTTTGCTGGATTTTTATATTATGGGGAAGTTTATTCCACATGGCTATGGCGTTTACCGAAAATAATTGACGATACTTAACTGTGCGAGCTAATGGAAGAAATAAAAATACATTGCGATGACTGCTGCGCCGAGGGTGGTCAAGCTGCCTCACAGTGGAAAGGGGATTAAATGTACGACTATTCAAAGGCTTAACCAGTAAAAAGAGTCCCTTCTGCACTCGGCGAAACCATAAGGGATCAATGTTTACAAGCCTACAGCGTTCTTGATAAGAGAGATTACGGTGCTCCAACGATAAAATTGTTTTCGTGAAGAAGTGCTGGACTGATTCTATTTTCTTCCGTTCGCTAGCACGCAGAAGGCTACATAGAAACGAGCAGTACTCTAGGCCAGGTCTAACATACATTTGATAAAGGCGGAGTTTAATATCAATAGTTTTAAAATTTCGGAGGATAATTGAATAAATAAAGACATTGCAATGACTGCTGCGCCGAGAGTGGTCAAGCTGCCTCACAGTGGTAAGGAGATTAAATGTACGACTGTTTAATAACTTAACAATAAAAACAGTCCATTTTGTAATCAAGAAAGCATAAGGGATCAATGTTTATAAGCCCACACCGGTGATCTAGCGATAAAATTATTTCATAAAAATATGCTGTGCCGATTCTACCTTCCTTCGTTCACTAGCGCGCAGAAGGCTAAATAGAAACGAGGAGTATGCCAAGCCAGGCCTAACGTACGTTCTATAAAGGCGGAGTCTAATATCCGTCGTAAAAAAATGACTGGGTTAAGAACTGTAGTTTTTGAATTTGACCCAGATATTATGGGCATCGCAGAATCTTGGATTCATGCTCCATTTTCAGACTCAAAGTTCGCTTTAGATAAATTTAATTTTCATTGACAAGACCGCTTTTAAAAACGTGGCAGTGGTTGTTTTCTTTATGTTGGCTCGTCTCTTTTACATTCCCCTTACGATATTAGCATTTATTCGTTTTCCGGAAATACATGTTTCATTTCAGTCATCCTCTCGCAGAAGAAAAACCATAATTTATTGTGTCTATAATCGTTCTTTTTATTCTGGCAATGAAAGCCAGCTCTGTGAACTCTTCGAAAAAGTTATAGAAATTCCGATTGATACCAAAATAATCGTAGAGATATAATTTGCCAGAAATCGGCTGGCATACAAATACTTCCCACAAAAAATTTGAGGACATGTTGAACACGATTTTATTTTCAAACATGTCTCAAAACGTCCGTTCAGTGACATGAAAATAAAGTATTTAAGATTTAATTTGTTTACTAATTACGTCCATACTTTGCTTCTGAAGTTCCATCAAGACCATTTTACAAAGGATCAAACATTAATTCATTGTTGTTTTCCAGTCTCCTCCTCTGTAAAGCCAGAAATAAAAAGAACCTTTTTCGACTTTGCTCATTTTAACAGCTAATTATTAAATAATTTTACTAGCATTCTGGATTGGCTAAGCTTTTTTAAAATAATGATCCACGTTTTTACTACGATACATTGCAAGGCATAACAGAAGGCCCCATCAATTTCATTCTACAAAAGACATTTATATCAAATGCTGCTTCTTCCACGGTGCTACACTTTCTTCAAAATCGACTTAAAAAATTACGCAATCAGCAAAAGGATCCATCCATACGTTCGTTATCGGTCCAGTTATGGATCGCTCAAATATTTGAATAAGCTTCAAAAATGAGGATCGCGCGAGATAGGCGTAGGAAGTCTCTAGCAACTGGCGATGATAATACTTCCAGATCTGTTTTTTCAAGTGTTCCGCATCCGTTCTTCCGCTTAAATCTCCCAAAGTGATTCAGCCCTTACTCGATTGCAAAAATAATTTCAATAAAGAGGATTTGGACAAAGCAGAATTGGTCAATTCCTTCCTAACCAAAAACGTTACCTGCGAAACCCATCGCACCCTTCGATTCCCCTGTTATGTCTGTTCCTACCAATATTCAGAAACAGACAAGCCAACTTAATCAATCATACTCAATTAGAATTGACAACATCCCAAATTCCCTTATTAAACAGCTAAGTGATTTTCCCCATTTGCTCAGCAAAGTGTTCTCAGTTTTTCTCGAGAATGGTTTCATTCCTGATTAGTGTAAAACCTCTATTATTACTTTAGTATTTAAATCTGGCTTACGCTCGGGTGTTCAAAATTATCGCGGTGTTCACAAAACCTCTTCTCTTGCTAAGCTCGTTGAAAAACTAATTGCCATCCAACTTACAGATTTTTGCATAACCAACCAATTTTTAGCTCTTCCAAACATGGCTTCATCCTTGTTCACTCTTATGAAACATGTCACCTGTCTTTTCTAAATCTATTAACATCTCCTCGTAATTATCATCTTTCTGTTGTCGTTATCTATTTTGATTTTGGCAAGGCTTTTTATACAGTGCACCACAGGAAAAGTTTAGTTAAGCTAGAAGCTTTAGCACTTCGTAGTCCCCTTACCGATTTATTTACGGCATATCTATGTAATCGGAAAATAAGTCTTGGTGGTGTCCTCATTTTCAGATAAGATACCTGTTGTAAGCAGTGTCCTACAAGGCACCGTAATAGGTCAAACTTTGTTTTCGCTTTAAATTAATGATCTTTCATCTGCAGTTAAACACTCAAACTTTATTTATGCGGACGATCTTAAATGCGTATATTTCTTTTCTAAATCTTCGGCCCAACGGTGCTTAGAAGAAAGCAATGCAGACTTGCATGCTCATTCCGCGTGAAGCTCAACGTGGCAAATGGAATTCTCGCCTTCTACGTGTCGTTACATATGCTTTGGGCTTGATAGACTACCACAACCGCTTATTTTTAAAGACACCCCTGTGACTGAATGTTCTACCATCAAGGACTTACGTTTAAGCTACACAAATATTTTAGATCTGTCGCTCCATGCCGATAGCATATCGGCTAAAGATGCCTAGAGTTGTGGCTTTATCTCTTATAATATATATCTTCCTGAAATTAAATTAAGACTCTGTCGAATGCTTGTCTTTCCCATTCTTGAAAATTGCTGCCCATTATTTGGTTTAATGTTCAATTCTAGCCGTTCTTAAATTGAAAATGTCCAAGAAAATTTTACTTGGGAACTATTATCTCCGACACTTTCAATTACGTTTTACTCGAACAGGTGCCAGCACACTAACCAAAAAGTTCAATGGGTTTGGAAACTGAAAGCTGGCTTCTGGCTCGCCTTAATTGCAGTTAAAATATTCCCCGAATTCCAGCTCTTATCCCTGTTAGTCGTATGTTCAACCTACGTAATTCTTCACTGATTATACCTCCTCCTATATCCTCCACATCTTAACTCTTTCTGTTCTTTGCTTCCAGTGATTGTTTTCTTTATAATAACCTGCCAATCCATATAATATAAGCAAATACCCTGTTTACTTTTAAGCGAAGACTGCACATTTATCTGCACGCTGATTCAATAAAACTTTCAGTTTCCTCTTCTTTCGAGCAGCTTTCTCCGTTATCACGAAAAAGGACTTTCGGAAATTTAGATGTCCGTCTCCAAATGATGTCTTCCATGCATCCTTTCTTCGTCGAACTACGATATCTTCATAACTTATGCCTCTGTAAATCGATCGCCAAGCAATTTTTTTATATTTCACATTCATTTAAACACCTCCGTTTCGTTTGCCGATAACCATTATCAGAATTACAAGCTGAATACTGAGCTGTGCAGGCCTCAGATTTATCATCGATTCTCATGCCACCTAGCACCCCTGAGCGCATTATGTTGATTTCTTCTTACTCAATTACCAGATTTATTTTTATTTTTTATCAAGCAAACATTAAATTTCTCTAGGCTTGAAGACACGAACCCCGTCTATGCTTCCTGTTTCGCGTTAATTCTAGCCCAAATCTCCCACGAATTAACGCTCTTACTCCGGTAGATCGACTGTATGCCACTCCTAATTCGTCCATGATCATTTCACCACCCCTTAACTCCACAAATAACCGTTCTCAGCTTTTTGCCTCAAAATATGCTTTCATATGGAATGATCTTCCACTGGAAATTAGGTTGTCCTCTACATTAGATATTTTCAAAACAAAATTACGCAAACATTTAAATACTGAAGATATTATGTCCTCATTGTCTGTTTTCTTCCCAAACTCACAACCTTTTTGATTTTGAAAAGAGTCCTCCTGGTAGTTGAGACATTTTCCTTGATATTATCTTGGTTTCTAAAAATGTTTCCATAATTCTCTGCGGAGTCAATCTTCACATTCACTTTTTAGTCCCCTCCTGTGTAACTAGCATCGCCAACTCTTGACAACCTTGATACTTTCCTCCGATTTTGCAACCCTGACGATGGTTTCAAGGATCTGTTGAGGATTTTGGTGGGTTCTGATGTTTTCGCCTCTATGTTGGTGGACGATGCAGTCAGCATGGTCGCAGCTCGGTGACGATCTCGTGAACTCTACTATTCCCACTTCCTTTCGACCGTGTTGTCTACGATGAGTTCCTCCTCTCTCACCACCATGGGGGTTATAAACAGTAGCTCTGGCTGTTATACTATCTCTCACCCGACAAGCAGCGTTCAAAACCATCATAAGTTCTCAGCAACATCACAATACTATCCCATTGCATCGTACCAATCCCATCAACTCTAGCTATTTATTTTTTAGAGAAGCAGTCGTTTTCTCCTAGTTTTTTTAAATGGTGGATCGCCGAACTTTGCCCCGATTTAACCGTAGTAGTTTTTTTACTGCTTCTTTTCTAGTTCACCGTACATGCCAAAGATTGTTTGACTTTTGTTTTAAAAATGGCAAATCGTTCTGAATCGGATATGCCTACCATACTTTTCATTTCTGCTGTTCATATGACTGCTCACATAGTGCAACAATTATCCACTTTGTATTTATTTATACCGCGATACTACATTTGTTATAATGAGGCCTTCTGGGCCTTAAATATACCATTTATTTATTTATAATTTTATGTTTGTTTAAGCATTGGCTTGAAACTAATTTGCAAAACTTATTTTTTATCTCTTCCTGTTAGAAGTATATTTTTTGCGTTTTTAACATCATGTTGCTCTAAGGCATTCGAATGCGCAACAAGCCTGACGCCTAGGCTTGATCTAGCTTGATGAAACGACTAGTACTAGTTGTTTTGTAAAGCTATATCAAATATAATCAACACTATATTATCAAATACAAATATGACGACTATAGGACAGCATTGAAAGTTTCTTACCGTTGAATGTTTCTTGCGCCTAATTCATTTCCACCTTTTTTAACGATCAGTTCTACTAATTCTAATTTGTTGGCAGACCCCACACCGGAGTCGACAGCGCTCAAATCTGATGATCTTAAGTGCATTTATCGGTTTTATAAGGACGCGGCCAATAGTAGCGTTGACAAAATCAACACTGATATACTTATGCTCTCACGTTGGAGCTCTAGTTGAAAGATGGAATTTGCTCCACCCAAGAGTAGTTTCATTTGTTTAATCCCCCAAGCTTTTTAGGCTCTTAGTATTTCGAAATAGTACACTTTTAGAACGATCAACCATAAGAGACTTGGGGCTAAGTTACACGAATAAGCTAGCATTATTGCCTCATGTAGATCAAATTTCTGCAATGGCTGCACAGATATGTGGTTTTCTTTCATATAATTTCTTCATTCCGGAAATAAAGTTAAGCCTTAACTTTATGTTTGTTCTTCCCATCCAAGAATACTGCTGTCCAATCTTTGGGCTGATGAACGCCTCTGACCGCAGTAAGATTGAAAAATTTCAGCGAGTTTTTACTCGAAGACTATTTTCTCTTCCTGGATCCTGTATCTCTTATACAGACAGCTGTCATTTATCGAACATAAAATTTCTGTGGTTTAGAAGACTCGAAGTCTGTCTTTGCTTCCTGTTTCACGTTTTCTCTAGCTCAAATCTCACACTCCGGTAGATCGACCTTATGCCACTCGTAATTCCTTCATGATAATTTCACCACCCCTAAGATCCACACCTAACCTTTCTCGTTTTTGTCTCTAAATATGCTTTCATCTGGAATAATCTTCCCCTCGATACCAAGTTGTCGTCTACATAGGCGATTTTCAAAACCAAATTACGCAAACATTTAACTTCGGAAGATATTAAGTCCTTATTTTCCGTTTCCTTCACAAACTCACAACGTTTGGATTTGGAAAAGGTCCTCCTGGTATTTAAGGTGGTTCCCCTGATAGTACATTAGTCTCTACGTATTTTTTCATTATCCTCTGCAGATTCAATCTTCACAGTCGATTTTTCGTCCCTTTTTTTAACTATCATCACCAAATGTTGACAACTTTGATACGTTCCTCCGATTTTACAACCATGGCAATGTTCCCGGATCTGTTGATGATCGTAGTGGGTTCTGATATTTTGGCTTCTTTGTTGGTGGACTATTCAGTCAGCAAGGTCGCATCTCGGTGATGATCTCGTGACCTCTACTGTCCCCTCTTCATTTCGATCCTGTGTCTACAATAAGCTCCTCCTGTCTCACATTCCATATGGTTTTATGGTCATAACTTTATTTCGTTACTAATGTTTGTTAAGACAGTGCCTTGCCGGTGCTAACCAAATATAAATCCCAAATTCTAAAAAGGAGCTCTGGCTGTTGTATTATCTCTCATACGACAAGGAGTTTTCCGAACCCTCGCATGTTGTCATGAACATCAAGGTCATATCTCGCTGCATCGTACCAAGCCTAAAAACTCTGTCTTCAAATTTTTTCGGGAAGCAGTTTTTTCCTCCTACAGTTTTTTAATTGGGGCTCGCTGAACTCTGCACCGATTCTGCCCGTAGGAATTTTTTCACTGCTTCTTTATTAGTTCACTATATAATCTAATGATTTTCGACTACTGCTTTAAAAATGGCGAATCGTTCTGAATCTGATGTGCCAACCATACTACTAATTTCTGTTGTTTTATAGGGTTGTTCACACAGAGCAGTCAGTATCCACTTTGTATTTACTTATACCACGGTAATAATTAAGTATTGAAGGGGCACTCTGGGCCTTAAATATACAATTTATTTATTTAGTAATATGGCCGAGTGTTTATAGGTGTCAGGACCCTGTCCTGGGTTATTTTGCGTCACAGGTTTTGAAACCAGACCGCATACCTATTTTTCCTGGCAACAAATTTTGGGCACCTGTGTTTTCCATACTTATGGATATACAAAGCAAATGCATTTGAAATAAAAATCGTCTCAAAATTAACGGGGAGTCGGTAGCAATATTCAAGAATATGACTATATGGGGATGTTAATAAGGATAAACGAATTTGCGGATATAACGTCTATGCCTTTGGTTTGAGTCCCTTCCACGATTGAGAGCAGATTCAGGGAGCACACAGCCGGCGTGAGTTTCTGAAGTGAGCGAAAATTGAAGCTTCCACTTCCCGTTAAGATAAATCATAAGGCAGGGAAGAATCCACAGTAGTGGAAATTTGCAAAGCCTCTTTTATAATTTCCAAACACCGCTTCTTCTGCACAGAAGTCAAAATTAATACTCGTAGGCGCAAAGGACTTGAAATTCGCATCCGATTTCTGGCGACTTGCTAATAGGGATGAATAGCATAGGTAAGTGCAGGTGATTGAGGGTAAATACGCATATTTCTCTCGAATATTCATCCAATAATTTAAGCCCCTAATGAGGAACTCCGGATAAAATTATAAATTTCACTTTCCTTCCAAAATCGAGCTACGCTCATTGCTGCAGGCTCAATCGGTGCAATTGGTGATAAACACATAGACAACCAGTTCCATTAAACACCAGTAGAGTTGAACTGAGACAGTGGACTGAACAATACACCACGGATTCTTCTGAGACGAAGTTTGCTGAATAGCACGCGGAGTGCCTGAAGTTGAGCTTGTGGCATCCAGGTCTGTTGATAAGTTTTGCGCGTCCATTGTGAACACCTTTACGGATTTACGACTTTACTTAGCTGGCTTCCATTAACTATTCCATAGAAGCCCGATGGACATGTATAGGGCATGCCGCTAGCACTCTTTAACGGGGTTGGTGATACCTTACGAACAATGTTTAACAAATTCCTGGGGCCGTCAATTACTGATGTACGTTTGTACAGACGGATTCTGTAGGCGCCAGATTTGCCGAAATTGGGAAAGCGCAATACATAGTTTCATCGCCACCTGTGTTCTTTTAAGTTCCCTCTATATCAACTGACTCAGATGTTTATTCTAAGGACTTTGTTTGTGTTCTTTTTATGTTTACCTTAATGTTGCGTTCATCAGTTTTTACTGTTTCCTTGTGGAATTTAAAATCTGGTTTGAGGATTTTATTCAGCTGTTTTGCATGGTGTTCTGGGATTAAATTTTATTATGCTTGATAAGTACTGCTTTTATTTCTGCAATGAGCTTGAGGTATCCTCCTTATCTCAAAACACTGCTAGTGAATTCTTAACAGCCCTCACAGTGCATCAGCCCTTCGTTATTTAAATTACTTGTGTTCGACTTCAGGAGCACACTCTTTTCTTCAGTATTTTAGCTTAGTGTGTCCTCTCGACCAGTTGAGAGTGAATTGAGTATTTCCGTTAAGGTTTTGTCACATGAAATCAAAAAAGGTTTAAAAAGATGGGAAAGATCATTATTTTCTGAGTATATTATATTCTTTTTTGTCTGCGGGTTGTCCGGGCGTGCCCGAGCGGTCCAGATCGTCAGTCGCTAACCGAGAGGTCAGTGGTTAAAATCCCAGTCACGGCGGCGAACTTGGTCTTGCGTAGTAGGGTCATGAACATTTGCATTTTACATGCCAGCAAGATCTCTTCGAGTCTGAATTCCTTTATAACGAACAGCTTAAAGTACCAAGTAAGTAGTTTACGGAGTGCAACAAAAAGCACTTTTCCTAACCAAATTCAGCATTGAACCCTAATAACAGTGGATATTGCTTGGATATACTGAACTCACACATGTCGAGATACAGCAGTGTGTGTGCGTAATCGGAGTTTACTATCTAGAAGCTACGAGCCCTGTGAGTAGTATAAATGTAGAGGAACTTCAAAGATTCGAGTAGATAATTCCCTTGCCAACGGATGCATTGCCCAAGGGGAAAAGCTAGTATAAAGCCACCATGGAAACTAGTCTCCTTTGTATGGATTTACCGGAGACCATTCAAAAATTCGCTTGTTTCCCCTTAGATAGTGTTTATGTTTTACTAGAATCCATTGACTCATGGCGCAAAGCAGCCTTAAACATTTAAAACATCGGCCTCTTGCACAGCCTTCCCTTGGGAGGAACAGCGCACGTGAAGCCTACAACCGCATACCCCACCAAGCTAGAGATTCACGTATATTGAAGGGTTGAAATGGCAATAGAAAAATGATTAATACCCCATAACTTATACATAACTGTGATGTTTTAGATTTCAACATGAACTCCCAAAGGTAGTCTAAGAGGCCTCGTCGGTGTAGAGAGGAGGACCCGCAGTAGTTGTGGATCGAAACATCGCCCCTTTCACCCGATGGTTGCCTATTCTACATCAAATAAGGAAAAGGAAGCTGACACAAAGTTTTTAATGATGACTCAAGTGCAACTTTGCCCACAAGCAGGCATCCGGAACGCCCAGGTAAGCCCTGAAGTTTAAATGTAATTTCACTGCAATAGGCTCATTAAAGCCATAATCACAAGCGGAGTCAAATGACTCCCAACCAGAAATCCACAGCAAAATCAATATTCTGGCAATACACCAGCTATGGATAATGGGTATGCAACGTCGCATACTGTCCCGGCTGCGAAACCTAGAGGTGGTGCAATCAGCAGCCAGTACAGATCAGATGAAGCAGGGCGTTGACATGCTAGCTTATCCAGTCGCGGAACTGATTACTAGCCGCCCTGGGTTCTGCAAGCTTAATGCCCGGCTAATGAATCAATCATTCCGGAAGGAGTTGGTTAGTTACCGTCATTTGCTTACAAATCAGCTTAGGAGTCTTATTTACTATGCCTTGGTGGTAGAAATAATGATAATTACATGAAGCTCATAGTTTAGGCGATCTTTGATAATGTAATTGCGTTGGAACTTAATTTTCAAGGAAAAAAGGAAACGACTACTAATTTGGTCAAAATTATACGAACTTCTTTCAGGTGGGTTATTACATCACTTTCAAAATTTTAACTAAGCAGAAATCTTCGTAATGTGGAATGGCAGCGGACGCCTGAACCTACATAATTTGGAGGCTGCATTCATACGGCATCTTAAACGGTCACTAGATGCCACCGGCAAGAGTTTGCAAAGACACCCCACAGAATTTACATTCAATGTTTGGTTGAGTTATTTTTACATTACCACGCTATCTATTTTTAGAAGACCAACCTGCACCGTCCACCTCCACTCCCATCCCACATGAGATGAACCCCCTGCCCCTTCATTAAACGCATCCCCGCATCCCACTTTGTAAATATTAAGAAGACTTATTACTTTTTTGTGCATTTTAAAATTTTCAGGTTTATTATAAACATTTTTAAAAGTACATATCATGTTTATTCTCAAGCTCCTTCTAAATTATCGGGGAAAAGTAAAATGCGACTAAAAGTGCTGCACGTGGACGGGAAATGATCGTTGCATAATGGATGGGCGTAGTTAAATAATGGGGATGGGGCGAATATTATATGATCGTTTAGCGTGGGGGTTGCGCAAAATAGTACCGGAACCGTTTTCGCATATGTCACAGTATCTCGACATTTCGATATTAGCCATATGTTGACAAAGAGGACAAAGCCGATATCCCATCGATATACGTATATCAACATGTCGATACCTAGGCAATATCCAGCGAATATTGACATGTTACTAGGGAAGCAAATAATGACTTAGCCATCGAAGCGAATTTGCCCATATTTCTCCGCT
The DNA here is from genome assembly GCA_017591395.1 of Schistocephalus solidus. Taxonomy (NCBI): domain Eukaryota; kingdom Metazoa; phylum Platyhelminthes; class Cestoda; order Diphyllobothriidea; family Diphyllobothriidae; genus Schistocephalus; species Schistocephalus solidus. The sequence goes on from WEDG01005576.1 coordinate 52,473, forward strand.
CATGGTTGATTTCTAACCACTTAGCTGGTGATAGGCCGTTTACTGTAGCCCGTGGGACTCGGTTTTGTTAATTTGCCGATAGCAATGTTCTGGGAGTAACAGTGGAGAACAAAATTATTTAACTATCTAACCACCCTAAAACAAGAGGAAATACTCGCCATATCATATATACATACACACATTACAGCTTTGTACAGCAGTTAGTGTAAGAACAAGAAAATTATCAATAATGTGCAAGTCAATTCGGCAGAATTATGAACGAAGCTGGAATCTTATGATTGGTCTGATATCATACGAAATTTGGATGTGAATGTTTTTACTGCTAAACTGCACAAAGGTTTGAATCCAATTATGTTTCCTTTCATTTGCCATTAGAAAATAATTAATACCGTATCTGATGTTTCATTGCATTTACCTTTTCATCGTAGGCTGCGTAGACCCCCGTCGACAACAGCGTATTTTTGAGAGGGCTAAGAGGCTGTCCGAAGAAAAATGACTAGCCAATGAGTGCAACACAGTGAATGTCGGAAAACCATTTTTCCTGCGCATTAACAGCTCATAGATAACGTGGCACTCTATCCTTCGAGATGCCCCTGGAAAGCCCATAGCAGACACCAAGCGGACGGCTGATAGTTTCAACGCTTTCTTGTCTACAAAATTTGTTGAAAATTCGAACGTTCCACTTCCGGACATCTGGGTTTGAACCATTTCCGTTCACAAAAAATCTTTTTTTAACTCTCTGGGGCGTAACCGGTCAGCCTTTCAAAAACAGATGCAAATGAGATTTTTCGTCTCTTTTGCGTTAGGTATTTAAATTCAATCCGTAAAGTGAAACCTACCTCAGTTCATGGAAGGAATCCCACATTCTATATATCCCTAAACATGGACATTATACGCCATTGGACGACTTTCGGACGATAATCACACTTCCCGAATCTTCCACTTAAAGGATTTAACTGAGACTAACCTCCTAAGTGTGGCTCGAATAGGGTCTAGTGACACCTGTCAGCCCCCATTTGGCCGTTTTTGGGATCCAAATTTGTGAATAATGGTATATACTCACTAAATTCTAATGTGAGTGGAGGATGCCTCGATAAAAGAAATCTGAAAAATATTAAGGTAGTCTGGGGAGTTAGAAGCAAGCACTTGCCATACTTTTGTCGGTAATTCGTCTGAACCAAGAGAGAGAAATTCATTTAGCGCAAAATGTTGCTTTTTAACGTCCCCTTCTGTGAATTAAAGGTTTCCCATGACTACTTCGTTACTCCAGACAGTAAATGCTCTCTGGTTAAAATCTGTCTTTATGTTGAAAATGGATGCAAAAACCCGAATAATATGTTCTGTTTTAATATTATTTTCAGTGAAGTCCTCGTTTAGTTCAACTTTCATCGATGCGACCGCATCTTTATTCTTGAACCTGCTATCGTCGTAGCTTCGGAACACCTGTGCTTTAATCTCCACTTATGAAGATAAAGGTTCTTCATACTAAATATGTTAAACCCTACTTTATAGTCACATATTTTTCAGTTGAGTATTGTACCGTTTGTCAATAGGGACTTAAAAGGCAATGACTATTACCCTGAAATTATACTGCACTAGTATAATGAACTTATATATTTCAGCTCCCATGATTTGTCTCTACGCTGCTCGTAAACATGCATAGGAAGTATTGTACTCAATGCGGCATATCCTTTTTCCCTCATTAAACTGGAATGACCAGCATGACGGTTTCTTTCGTATAATTTTTAAGCGGCTGAAAATGTCATGGGAAGCAAAAAAGAGGAAGATCTTGTAAAGGTGGAAACCATGATTTTACTCAGACCCCTGAAATCATAACGCACTGTTCCGTATAGTAAGAGAACGGGAAGACCAGTAGTTATGCAATCTCTACAGGAACTCAGTGGTGGTCAGAGGGCCTGACGCGCGACAAGCTCGGGACCTTCGCAAGCGTCTATCAAATAGCGTGATGTGGGCGTGAGAGAGAAAGATTTCAAGTGAGTGTGTGACTGGCCGCTTAATCAGCTGATCGGGGGAAGGGGCTACAAGACCACCTGAAGAAACTTCTGGTTTTATAATGCAAAACCGAATCGTTAAATACCTTGTCACGTACGCGTATATAGATAAAGGCCCAAAATGTCTTTGTAGCATAGGGAGTACATGGTACGGAAACTTAATGGATGAGCAAAAAGGGAAATTGACTGATAAAAAAGAATAGTGAGGAAACGTACAGATGATCCATTTGGAGTGGGAGAGGGTCACATAAGATCATTTAGATACCGTTTGGGATTGAAGTTCTGTCGGCAATTTCGGCTAAGAGTCGTGGGGGGGGCTAAAGTTAGAGGAGGCGAGTGAATTAACGATGACAAGAAGAAGCGATGATGCCACCATTGGAAAGGGAAGGAACACGGGTCATCTTTACCGACAAACAACCAAACCATTCCCATCCGGGATCAGCGCGAAGTGCCCATCAGAACATGCGAACAACTCTGCCAAATCAGAGGTCTGTTGCATGTTTTTATGCATTCAACCAATGTTTTCCTCTAGGATTCTCCAAATCACACTAGTCTTTACGCAGATAATGTTTAAGTTTGTGTGCATAAGTGCACGAAAAATAAAATATTCAGGCAATTAAAAACCACCATATTCTAGAAACGGTTTTTACAAGTTAAATCAATCCAGCAATTTATCTGATTGCATTTTCCATTTCTCAACACAACAAAAATATTGATTCTATGCTTTATTCTTCAAAACCGTTACTCTTTTTGATTTATGATGTTTGTTTTACTTGTCACGAACTAGATATCGCGTTTTAAATCTTCAAAATTGGAGTTTACCGTCTGGCCCTTGCCAGTTTCTTAATTGCCGTGTATGTGGTCTGACGGCTTACTGGGAAGGTTAGTTTGCTGGACAAGGGATTGCACACATTTGTTGATTGCTTCTCTTTTAAGATTTGTTTGGTTTGTTTTTGTTACTTATTTTGTGATAAATGTGGTCAGTATATTTATGATGACTTTGTAAAAAATTGTTTGCTTACTTCCTCCTTTCAGGAAAGCTAGTTACTGAACTATTTTTGTTTGCATGTTTTGTTAACTGAAGTAGGCTTTCCAGCCTTGCTCTTATAATACCAGAACTTTCGCACTGTTACCGGCAGGAAAGATACCGCGGTACATTAACAAGATGGAATGAATGCGGCACTATCCTGGCATGCCCTTGACATTAGTTGCATGTGAATCGAATGTGCCCTCTTAACCCTTTTTCTCATAATCCTTGATAGCCTCCAGTATGACTGAACACTTCACTACTCCGTCAACAACGCGTCTCCTATCGACCGCTTCGAAACGCATTTCAAACAGCGGAGAATAGTAGTTCATCCAGTAGTAGCCTGATAAATTTAAAATTACCGGTGAAAATAAAAAAACGTTTTTTTGTAAAATCACTAAAATGAAAATGATGCAGCTTTTAATCATACTGAACCATCGACAGTTATGAACAGAAACGATGTAAAGAAAAACTCAATTGGCGGTAGGCTGTTAGGTTGTTCAAATTTTGCTCATCTGAAGCAAGGCAAAGGTACTGCTATAAACAATAAAAAAATGACCAATTTTCGCCATTGACAAGAGGCTTCTTATTTGGGCTTACAATGGTTGATTTCTTTCCACAGACGATTAAGGCAAGTATGAGGTACCTTATGTCCACCAAATTAACCCGCGGACATAGAGCAAACCAGCTAAAAGGGGCAACAAGCTGGTTGTAGCTATCCAAATGTTTTCCTTGTTTCGAGTTCGTAGCCAGGTGGCCTGAATTTTGCTATGAGTTACTGGAACGAGGGTAGAGTTCGTCCTGCAGTCTAAATTTTCCGATAATATAAATGCAGAGTATGTATTGTGAGTATCCGAATTTCATTTAATCTAGAGAATCTGATTGACAATTTTTTAGACTCTTGTTATTGTTTTCAGTTCCTCAGATTACTGGTAGCGTGTACGTGCGATCATGTTGCCTTCTGTCATGTTATTAATCGTGTACTTTTTGGCTGTCATGTCTGCTCACCTCATAACTGTTTCCTTCAGCCACCTTTCCCATCGTCTGGTATACTTGCTTTATTTTCCTGATCTCCATCTATCTTCATTTTTCCTTGTATTTTCATTTTTTGACGGAGCTTCTTGCTATCCCATAACTCGTGTCAAACGATGAAAATAACAACTATACGTTAGACTAAAGTGTGCGTTAGTGATTTTCGTTTAGCGTTAGATTTCTGACTGTTCCTGTATTTTTCCTTGTATGAAGTTCCAATTATTGCTCGTAAATTCACGTGTTGTCGACTCTTTCTTTACTCTTTTATCACTATCTCCGAATTTTTATCCCAACCGCTATTCCTACACACGTTAGTTTCATTTTTCAAGTTGCGTAAATTTTCTTTCTTAACACAACTCACCTGTGTTACTTATTTACTTTGTCGAACAGGACTGCATCATGCATTCTGCCTCTGCGGGCCCCTGGCTACCTGCGCAGATGGACAACACTCGCTTCGTTAACCTTGATGGCAGTCAGCTATTCAGTCCCGCTGGAGCAGTTCACCATTACCCCACCACTAGTGAAGCTTCCTTTCCTCATGACTTTTCACTCGATTTTTCTCGTCTCCCCTCTCTGCCTACGGCCGCAACTCTAGACTCCTCAGGTAAGCTAGGTGTTTCATTGCTCCCCTACTTAAATAATTTTAGAAGTCGTTAAAATTTTAATCAATCCTTTTTGCTAGGTCGAAAGCGATGCCACTCGAACTCTATCCAAAGTCGAGCGATTTTAGTTGTTTACATTCCCCTTGGGTTATAGGCGTTCTTAACCTCATTTAGGTGTAGTATACTGCTGTTCCCATTCTTAATTAACAAGGAGCCAGTAAGCAGACAGTTCGCTGGAAATAGTTTTCATAGTTTTCCCTGAGGAGACAACCAAAACGGTGCATTATAGAGTAAACAAAGGCGCCTTGATTAACATCTCTGTAAGGTTCGGATTTAGAACATCACGTCTTTAGTTAAGGATGATCTTTGTCTGTAGTTTCCAAAATTTAGCCTATGTGCTGCGCTCGGATTATTTTCCCGAAAAAAATAATACGACCGTTTCCCAAGAATGAGACGGAAACTGTAAAGTAAGCGTTTCAATGTTTGCAAGGGCAAGTTTAACTCAACGAGCTCTCGATTAGTAATTGTCTCCTGCGAAGTCGCGTCCTACATTACAGAAAGCTGAATTTGTTCACCTAGAAACCACTATCGATTTCTATCAAGTAGCAACTGACGTGTGAAAGCCTGGCCTTGCTCATCCCACTCGCTAAAATTTTTGTTCGGCTCCGTGTCTCTCAGCAGTAAAGCTACAATCTTCACCGGACGCGAGTAGCTTATCCGAAGCGATAATTAGAAAAGAAGTCGAATAACATGATCTAAGCTGTTGATTTATCAAACATTTCAGCTTAATGTCCAAACGCAAGTGTGTACACTTGAATCTTCAATGGTGATCTAGAGAATAGCAGTTGCGATTACGTGTACTCGCATCACCGTTCGTTTTCCATACCAAATTTACTAATCGTGTTTCCTAATGCTGATTTTGCCGATTATAGGGCTCCTGTGCCCAGTCGAGGTTTTCGTACTTGCAGGTTGCCGTGGCTATGGGTAATTCGGTGGATCCCATCCTCCGACGCTAAGTATAATCAGCTGGTGAGCCAGCCACCCAAACTGCTAGTGAAATAAAAAAGTTATTTAAAGCTCTCTTTTTACTGCATCCGCCCAGTTTCCGTTGGCTTTCCTGATGCAGTCGTCGGTGGTCAGGTTGGTTGAACATATTTCCAAAGTATTTGGGTGGTAAGTAGGAAAGGTGCAGTTGGCGTATTGCTGTGCGTGTGTACATTCACTCGATACCCGACCAGAAACGAAACTGGAAAGGGGAGCGTAAGCGCGACGGATGCCCGCAGATTCCACAGAAACTAACCTAAATCTAACCAGAACCACCACATATTTTCGACTTGGGCTTCTAGTTGATCTCACATTTGCCATTAGGGGTTTAGACAAAGTCTGACGATGGCTCCGCGCGTGTTTTACTTTCGCTGCTTTTCATTAGTTGGTAGATAGCATTCCATCCTATGCTGTTACCTACAAACGCTTAGTCTGAAGCAAGTTTTCGCTTATCAGGAGCGTATCACACTACTACCAACTTGGAGCCATCAAACTAGTTGAAATTCGTATTTTATGGATTGCTGTTGAAATCTGCTAAAGCATGATTTCAAAACACACTGTCGCGTCGTAAAAACCACTTTGACTAAATCCCCAAACTCGTTGGGTACTGAAAGTGACCTCAACAAAATTCTTCTCTTTGCTTTTCTGGGGGTGGTCTGTGACAGTAGGATTGAACCGTGCGAAATAAATTCCGCGGTTGAAAGCCATGCAACATCACAGTGAACACCAAATAGAAGGCTAGCCAAAAAAAGATTACATTTCCTCGTTTTGCGTCCACAACTGATAAAACTGATTCTCTGGTGCTCGGAAACTGAATAACCTGCCTATAAAAGCAATGTGTCTCATAACGATGCCATCGCCATACCGACTCTTCTTGGTTGTTGAAGTAAACTTTTTATTGCTTTTGCTCGTCTTCCAAATCCGAGGCAATTGTAGCGGGCTTTGCGTTTCAGAAAATTTCACTCGTGGATTCGTTAAGACCCAGGTGCGCATCTTAGTTTTTTAATACAACCGTCCAATGATTCTGTCACTCTGAAGGTTGTTAGCTTTGGATTTATCAGTAAGCTCTTCTCGGTCAGGTCTCTAACCTACCACCAGTGGTACACTTTTGAGGGTATAGTTTTATTACAGTCAGTGTTTTTTGTCTTGTTACGTCCAAGAACTAGGGATCTCCTGACTGGGTGCAGTAAGGCTGTCAAAAAGTCGACGCCATGCTGCCTGTGTAGTGGCAAAAATTTCCGTATTTCTGTCCATTTCGCCCCCTTTCGCAATTTTAGCCACTATTAAGCCTCTAATAATGCATAGTTTGGTCTTTTCCAGCTCCCGCGCCACCACTAAAGCGAGTGTTTAACGCAGCTGCTCGAGCGTTTGCGAACGCGCAGGTCTTCATTATAGCTATCGTTTGAGTACGCATGTGAGAGACATACATTTTTGATGTGTCGGTCGGCGCAGCTAAATTTACTGGCTCTCCGCGATGTTAGAACTGTTACGCACTCTGGTACATTAACAGAATCATCATTGTCTACCTCTTCACTCTTTAATTCCCTGAAACAAAAATTTCAGGTATCGGCACAAACCGGTAGCTGGTAGTCGTCTTTCTGCGTAATATCATCGGCCTTTGGCCTCGTGACGCTCATCACAATAACAGTGACATTTGCGTGAATTAGATTGGAAAATACGAGTCGTAAGCGAAGCCTTGAATTGATCATTCGGTTACTGCAGCCAGTGTTGTTATTAGCATCGCTGTTAACCGGTAAGAGTGCATCCGTGCTTGCCACCTTCGTACTCCGCGAACCGCAGCTTATCAGCCGTAACTTAAAATGTGGGGAGCATCAACCCGTTTATCATGGTTAGAATCAAAAGTGATATCACCTTCCATCTAGGGATTCTTCGCCTACAAAATCGGATGTGCAAACTCTTCCTCAGCCAAGTTGGTTTTAGTAAAGTGAATCCGCTAGTTTAGGTCTTCGGCAGTTTTAAATCATCTGCCGCAGGCTTTCGTTGTTAGGATTAACAACATTTATATTGCCCAGTAAAAACTTTAAACAGATATAGGACTTCGGAAACTGAAGAATTTGATGTTTTTCATAAATAATTTCACTTTCCAAACATTCGAAACAACACATTGCAGGGTCTGTCACAACTATTTTCTCGCTTGTCGCTTTAAAAAATTGCAATATTAAAGCAAAAGTATTCATACTAGTTTCCTGATCCGTGTGTAATTATTAAACTTACCCGGGAAGTCTGATTCTCATGCTATCGAAATTTTTTTCCTTTTGCGTCCGAACCCAACGTGACAGAGGCCAGCGGATCTTTTCCTCCGGTAAGTATGATCTGTTACTCCCTCTTGAACCCTTCGTATTTTGACGTAGTGCTCCATTAATAGATCGAATACCAGGACAATTCACTGATCGAAAATTGTACAAATAATCGATTTTTGTTAAAAAGCACTTCTCTTTAACTGTGCCACTTTGCTCCCTTCTATATTATTCTAGGGCTCTAATGACAAACTTCGCTGGACACATGGTCCGACCACTAATGCGCTTTATTTTTTTTACCACCGTAACTGATAGATAGTCTGACATACTTAACGATGGTTATCTTCACCAGATTTTATCTTGCAGCATGAATGAGAGTATGTTTGTCGGCGTTTCGGTCGATGTGGAATTACCCGTTGGCTATTTATTTCCAGATATGCGCTGAAATAGACGATAGGCTAAAAAATTGTGTAAATGTTTTTTAGAGGAAACATATACTAATGTAAGATAGGGGTTTATCTCGATGTCGGGTGACAGTATGGTGGGCAGCAAAGCAATTGCTAGCAGTAGTGTGTATGTGCGCTACATCCATTGACCTATCTTGTATACTGTATGTCGAAGCCAAAGACATCGATGGCATAAATCAGCCCGTTGATACGTCGAGTTCTGTGGGCTGAGGTCGTACAAATCTGGAAATTGGGGTGATTGGAGTAGTGGTGGCAGGATCGGTTTGACGGGCAGGCTTTAGCACATAAAGGTCCATAAGGAGCTATCCAACTATCACCGTGATGGCGGGTGGGGATGAATTGGCTAGCATCTTATGTATTCGTTAGTACTGTTATTAGTGCTAAGGTGGATTCGGAAGTGTCCTGTAACGCCATTGTAAGTCCTGAATATGTTTGCTAGCGAGGATACGGTGGAATTTGAACTGAATTTAAAACTGAATGGACTACTTGTGTGAGCACTCCGGACCGTGGTGCATAGTGCGGATACCAACAGTGAGAACGGTTCAGAACACTCTTCCTTGAGGACCCAGTTGTGGCTCAGGCTGCGTTTTTGTTGAAGGGCATGGTCTGCTAGCTTCTGCGTTGACTATATCAAGGATCCTGCCACTGCGACGGGTTTCCGTTTGCTTTTCCCCCACCGCTTTGCCGCACTGATGTAGACGGAAAACGTCACTGAGACCCGTCAGTAGAAATCACCTGACTTAAACTTAAGTATCTTCTAAAATATGTCCAAGGAGGTAGTAGACCACCACTGCGGTAGCTCTGGTCCATAAGCATCTCTCCCGCCTAGTCTATATTCGACCTGGCGCCCAACAAGTTGGTATACTGTCGCACATTCTATTTAACTACGCCATGGACTAGACTCCTGGAAGGGCCCTAAATGGCTTTTACGGTGTTGCGTTCGCGCTAGGATGCCGACTGACTTATCTCGGGTCCGCTGACGATATCACTCTGCTAGCTTCGAGCTTTATTCACCTACTGACAATGGTGTCGCAGTTGAGTGAAGTCGCTACATCTGCCGGTTTATTCATAAACGCCGAGAAATCCGAATCGTTTTCGATCCGCAGCCCTGACTAGGGAAGGACACGCCTCGGGATTAAAGAATTTCATTTCAAAGAAGAAGACAGTTTTAAACACTTCGGGGCAAGGCTGCTACCGAATGGACAGAGTAACGATGCCGTTATCTTCTTAGTTGATACTACATTCAGGGTTTTCAAAACCCTCGGAAAGTGTCTATGGACCCAACACAACAACTCTATCGTCAAAATTATCTGCGTTTACCGGACATCGCTTGGTCAGTCCTATATGGATGGGCATGCTGGGCTGTGAGCGCGGATGCTGAGCGAAAAATAGGGGTATCTGACGACCTCTGTCCGAGAATAATTTGTCAAGTGAATCAGACCGACTTGGTTTTGATTGAGATAGTCCACACTCACCACGATAACTTCGCAAGGATATCTCAGGACATCCAAGAAAAAGGACTGAGATGGGTTGAACGCCTTCCGTTTCCTCAGTTTCACGAGCTCAGTGATGCTACCTTGGATCCGGCGCCGTTGCCCACGTGGAGGCGTCAAAAAGGTCGACTCAAAACCTTGTTCAATCCAGCAGTTCGCCAAAACATAGAGGCTCTTACTGGACCTTCCTTATTTGGTCTCTGTCACTGGAGGTGATAGTAGGTCGTGCTGTACAGCTCGCCATGCTTGAAGAGATACAACTCACCACATTATCGAGGCCGGCTAGATCAGGCATGATTATAGCCTTACCAAGTGCAAGTGGTACTAGGCGTTGCCGCAATGACTCGATTTCTGATGAGGTGACCCGGCGGATGGTCATTGTAGCGATGCTCGCGCTCGCAGCTATCCAAAGTTCAGGGGCCTACACTGAAAAATCGTGCGCTCTGCATGGCACTGCTTCAAAGAACCCTGGCGTCTAACTAACTGAGCTATCAATGTGCCTCAGTTAATGAAACTACGCGAAGGCTGTTCTCGATTTTGAAGCTGAGCCCGTCCTAGAATCCACCGATGTGACCAAGGTACGATAATAGTTTCACTGGCATATTGCACACTGGTATAAGGAGTATTGCACTTGGCTTTTACCTTAGATGGGATCTCTACCCAGTCAGTTGCTGTCCAGTTATGTGGACAGAGCACAACTCGAATATGATTGAGATCAGTCAATCAGCTGCCAACGTGATATTTAATTTTAAGCAAAACTTACACAAAACGTTTGACGAATGCTACTTCCTAGTTGTAATCTAGAAGTGCAGTTCAAAAGTTTAACCTGAACCATTAATCGGTGCTCTGATCCAAATTTAGGAATCAGTAGCTCAGTAGTTCTGTTCAATCTAGAAGCAAGGCGATAGATACGCGCGCAAGAACCACCGTGACACAAATCTTGTTGCTGAAAAATTCTTCCTAGCCGTTGTCTACCAGAAAGGAATCGGCGTAGCTTCCTGTATGGACGAGGGTGTGTAGATCAGCACTTTTGATCTCTTCGGACCCTTCAATACCGCCTGTGTTACCACCCCCGTATTCTTTGTGTATCTGGTGTATACTTTCCACTTTGTTCGCCGGGATTTCTTGTGGTCAGTCATGCATAATGGCATGCTGCAGAAATTATCTTGTTTACTTCAAGACTACTATCATGGAACAAGAAGTAGATTCTGTCACTTCCGATGTTCGTCGGGGTTGTGTTCTCCAATTAACTCTGATTAACTGAGTCAGGTTCTTCAGTATGCGCTTTGAGACCCGGTGCTAAAGCAGGTTGTGATTCGCGCATTACAGATCTTGACTGCGCTGATAACTTTGTGTTACTAGTCAGCTTCTTTGCAGAATGACAGCATACTGTGTCCTAGACAAGTTTGAAGTCAGCGAGACTTGGCTGTAAACCAAGTTCTTTCAGCAAGCAGATGACCGCTCGTGTTTTGCAACCAGATCAACCCGCGCGGTCGCAGTGAGTAGTGAAACTTGAGCTAGTTATCCGCTTCTGAAACTTTGAGCTGCACTGCCCCTCAAGCAACCAAGATGACGAAATCGATTTCGTCGGAGGTTCTGGAATCGACGTGAACCCAATTCCAACATCAAGCAGCCTATAATTGAGGTCTCCATAAAAACAACCCTATACAAATACAAGACTGTCCTGAATGTAATCCATCGACGACGTTTGATTTTACATTCGCCGAATTCCTTCCTCATATCGCGTTTTCACCGAAAGACTGTAGTCGGCTATAAGCGATCAACTGCGCTCTCATTGGCAAGCCGCGATGGCTCAGTTACGTGCTGCGTCAGTCTAAAAGTAAAACTGTCGTGGTCATCTCACCCTATCCCCTCTTCCGATGGCAAAATCGTCTAAGTGACTAAGTGAAGACGTGGATGGACGTAGTTGGGGTTTACGTCGAACACATCTCTGATCTTGCAGACCCCAATCAACTAGTTGTCAGTGTGCGACGCATTCGGTCCATGGAAAGAATTCACAATCAGTCTAATACTTTAGGATGGCCGCACTTAGAGAAGGAGAATATAGTCCGGGGTTCATGTGACAATTTTTGGTCTGACAAAGGGTTCTCAATGATACTCACGGGATGATGTTCGATGAACTAAGAATGACTTACACGTTAATTGGTTCATTTGAAAAATACGTGCCCAGCATCGAGCTGATCTTTATTACCACCATATCGTGATTCTGTGGGTAGCTTACGTCGATCTAACTGGCAATGACATGAGTAACAGTGGCCGGCTTGCCATAAAGCCCCCTGTCTTCGTTAAATGACCGAGCCAAACCAAACAAAACTGCATAGGTTTTACCAACCCGCGGGTTACCCTTGTCTAACTCAGTCACCAGTCAAAATAGTTGCTTGGGTGCCTCCCACGACTCCTTGAACCCGTAGACGAGCCCTAGGATAGGCCACAATTTCCAGTTGGGGCTACGAGGCAGTCGCAGCGATTGCCAGTCTGATAACCTAAGCGCCCGTTCCTAGGCATTCCCCTCACCACCGCCTGTCACCGTTCGTGGCAAGCAATATCTTTGGTAATGGAAGTAGTAAATTTTAGCACAAATTCTCTTCAATGGTAAATATTTGGCCTTATAATGAGTTAGATCTGTGAAGCTTCGTCCTCACTCGTTTGATGCGCCAGTATAAAATCTAAGTGAATGTGAACTGACATGAAATTGCATAAGATATGTCTAGACTGCCTGTATCGAGGAGCCTTTATCGCTATGCGTTATTGGTCTGGATTTTCCAGCGTGTTAGGCTTCACATGTTCGGATATGTATATGTTAGGATTATACTAGCTTCAATTTTGTCCTAATCCTTTAACCTCGTTCATTTCCGAACCAGAGTCCACATTTGATAGCATCACCCACTTGCAGCTCAGGTGTTTTAGGTGATTCTGGTGGTACAGGGCTCTGAACATAGAACATGCCTAAAAACACGTATGTCGCCACGGTCACTCTGCCACTAGTAGATAGTATTCTAGGATTTGCTTCCATCGGATACGAAGGGCTTCGCATAAAGTGCTACCCTTCGACTCTAAATCCACTACTGACTGATATTCTCCCGCATAAGCGGGCTTGCTTGCACGCAACAGCGATGTTATTGAAGAATTTGGATAGCCCAGTTCTTCCATTGAAAAGCTTTAAGTTCGACTCTTTGCATCGGCACGTATCACCGTATTTAGACGGTCCGATCTTGCTCTACCGCGATACTTATGTCAACATCGCATGCCCTCCCCCCTTTCAGCATATATCTTCTCTATCTACCTATACTTTCACAGTTTGCGCCCCGTAGGGGCGATGTATTCTCTGTAAATAAAGTTTGCATTTTACAGACGTGTTGTAGTTTGCAAAGATATCTATTTCATTGCAGTCAGTTGTCTTTTACAGCAGTCTACTGCTGTACGTTTGCGTTTCAACTCTTAATTCCAAAATATTTTAGACTGACCCCTCTGGGTATGCCTTTGATGATGCCAGTCAGTGGTTCCCCAACGGTCCGCGTGGCCGATGCATCGCCCATCTTCCTCAACCAGGTAAGTAGCCCAGGTTTTTAGTTTCTGTATATTCGATCTTTATTTGTAAATATCAATTCGATGATATCCTTATACATTTTATAGATATGAATTCTGATCCTCTGCGGTCCTGTTCATCCGATGCCCCGCTGTCTGTAAGTCTTCACGCACGTTCCTTTTAGTGAATGTTTAATTTACTTAATTTTCTTCGTCTACGTTGCCCCTTTTAAAATACGACCCACCGAAGACTGCGCCCGATCCGCTTTCATAGGTGTACAGAACAGCCAAAGGCCGCCGGTGCTCCCCAGCCTGTCCTTTGAGGCCGTATTCATCGGCTATCACTGTTCGAATATGTTTTAAGAATTCCGGCACATTTTGTCCATCCACTCAAGGCGTTATTAAAATTGGAATAATTGTACAATACTTCGAAATTGACGTCATCGCCAACGCCTACACATTGAAAGGGAATCGATGGGTCGGCAGCGATCACTATGGGAGTTCCCACTGTGTTATTGGCAGAAAATTTTCCGATGTGATTCTCAATCAACTGACTGTTCAGCTAGGACGGACTGCCGATTCCGGTAATCTCTTGGAACAGCTGACGTGCTCTTCGCAGACTGAAATCTGCGGAAAATGTCAAGGGATGAAAATCGGTCCTCACGCCACCTTCCTCGATCTCACAAACGCTTTGAACATCGTGAATCGAAACGAACTCTGAGATTTGAAAATGGAATTTGAATTTATAGAAATGTATACGTAGACGGCCAGATAACTCCCTGACACAGAGCCCTAGATTTGCAGGGCGGTAGTTATGAAAACGTCCCTACGGTCGTGAACGCGGGCAGTTTATGAAAGTCAGGCGAGGAAGCTCAACTGTTTTCCCCTAAACTGTAGTCAATGGCTATTGAGTTTGGAGTAGCAGTAAGGGATGCCAGACGTCATGTCATGCGGACAGTTGATTTGCACACTATATGCCGTACTGAGGTATCCGACTTTGTCAAAGACAACAATACGTCTGATGGCACCCATACAAACGTCCTGTGTTGCAGTCTATCATCGTCGTAATGGCGGACGAGACCTCGAATGTAAGCATGGATGCCTGTAACTCCTGATAACTGTGTTTTTTCATTGCGGTACGCAGGGCCAACGAGTTTGTAGCACGCGTAGATGGAGGCATCCAGGCCACATCCGCCGCTGCATCCAATTCAATCCCCAGTCCGCGTCACTGGGATTTGCAACAGTTATGGAAGATGGAAGAGGGCGTTGTTTGTTCACTTCGAATCCCCGTCTATTTCCTCCTTAGTAATCAAACTTTCTTTGGCCATCAAGATACCCCCAGGGAGACGTAGAACGTACTGCTGAACTAAAAAACTGGATCATCCTTCGGACTGACGATCAAACTAATAGATCCTTCTAAATATGACTTCAAGGGTAACTCTCCTCGATAAGTTTTCCATGACTCCCAGCTTTAGCCTGGACAGTCAATTTATAGCTGGCATGATTGGAGACGAGCGTGGTCGCAGTGGCTGATAAATCTGAGCAACCCATGAGACACGATCCGGTCCCTAACTCCGCAATCTGAGCTTCAAAGGGGTAAATTGAGTCGCCCACGAGGTGCCACCAAGGCTCATTTAGGAGCCACTACCGACAGAAGGCGTGTAGTTACCTTTTCAACTGACAGCCCTCCAAGTTACGGCTATGTGTGCCTCTTGACCACGTCTGCTTGTTTATATTGTGGAAACTTGGCTCTGAATCAAGCCCATCATGTCCCAGAAGCACTTTCTATCCTAAACTACTGGGAACGAAATTGGATGCACCAATTGGCGTAACGGAAAGCCGTCGTCATAGCACGAACTAGGATTTCGCAAAAATATCATACAGGACACATAAACAACAAGCAATTGCTGTTTGGCCCGCGTTCCAAGGGAATACAAAGCTGTCCGACATTCGAGGCCGCGATTTTTGGCGGAGCAGATTAATTATAGTGAAGTATGCGCTTAATTGAGACGGGGAAGGGAACCTCACTGTCAGTCTTATTCGCTTACGATTTTCGTCTACCGAGCCTGTTGATCGACGCGTGACGGGGTTGAGTGTGGCGATTGACGTCCCGTAAGTCACTCTCTAATGTTTGCTATGTGCACGGACAATGATAGTTACAAACTCACACAGACTGGGCGCGACCCGCTTTTCGGATGTAGTGAGCAAGTCCTATCCGTGGTTTGGTGTCGCACAACAGTGGCACAGCCCGCTTGTTTTTTTAGACAGGTCGTTTAGTTTTGCGTTTGTTTTCCAAAGATCCTGTGTTGCTGGATAGTTACCGCTAGTATTCAGAACCGCACAAATAGTAAGTTAGTTTGAGTCAATTCCATTAGCGGATGAAACGTTGGAGGTGCGGTGATACTATCATAACTCAAACTGGCTTGAGCTAGTTAGTGGTAGGGCTTCTCCTCTAGCTTTCCTCCTCACCGGCATTGAACTGGGTGCCCCTTTAATATTGGAGGTTAGGGGTCCTAACAAATGCGCTTAATTGGTACTTTTGTATAGATTTTATTTTTTGCCTCCTGAAGACACTCCAAAGCCAGTCATCGTAGACCGCATCCCAAAGGGTTTTGTATAAAAGCAGCAACATTATACAAGTTCTTTGCCATTTTTCACTGACAATAACCCCCGTACTGACGTACTTTAAATGGCTGATTATGACAATTTCGCAACTCGTACCGCCAGAAAACGTATGTCCGCAGGCGGATTCGAAGTGTCGAACCCCCAATTTCTCACGCAATATCTTATCGCTGACGTCTGGCATACCTCTTACACTCAGAATAGATTACTTATGACAGACAAACTTGACATTTAAAGCGTTTTTGCTGGATCTACCGCTTCCCATTTTCCAATAGTGTATGATTAAGGACCCTGTTAAGTTTGTCAGTTACAATTATCGGTCTTCTGCTATTTGCTTTACAAATCCAAAGAAAGCCGGCTCAGTCAGCAATGAACTCGTCTTGCGAGTTACCCATATGGACATATCGATTATTCGCATAGCTGGGAAGTGCCTCGTCTATAGCTGAGGGACAGAGCGCTCGGCACAAAGTCAAGAAGTCGACAGTTCGACTCCCTCGAACGACACGTCGCGCCCAACTAGTAATTGTCTCCACCGACAACAAAAAACAAACTACCCCGGGTTTACGTGCACCTCCACGTCGCGCTGTTGTTGGATGATAAACAACTGCATCCATCTTATCCCCTTTTTCGTCGCCTGACTGAGTGCGCGGATGCCCGTGTTGTTCGCGCACACCGCGCGCTCACAATGCGTCCGCACACGCGTGAACTAACATGTCTACTCGATCGCTCGACGGTGGCGACTCAGGCATTGTTCTCTTTTGCGGCGGCAGCAGCAGCAGCGGCGGCGGCGGCTGTTATGGCCTGTTTGGTTGGTTCTCAAGGACGGAACAGCATATGCCCCCCCCACTCCTCCCAGTCCGTCTTAGCTGCTCCTTTTTGACTCGCCGTGCGTCTCCTCTTAATGTCGTCCTTCCCTCGTCCCTCCCACCTCCGCTATCGTATTCGAGCGGACTGGTGATGCTTCGAGTGGGGGAAGGCAGTGACAGAAGCCGTGGAAGCAGTAAAGCAGTAGCTTTTTTGAGGAGGGAGGAGGAGGAGGAGGCAAACGCTCTCGCGGCCTTGATTGGCCACCAGGGAGCCGTGCTGGCCATCTTTGTTGTTCCTCCGTCGTTCTGCCCAATATGGGGGGCGTGTCGTTTGTCTGCTGCGAACTGCTACTTATCTCTTCCGTCAACATTAAGCTTGTCGTCACATTAAAGGACGAAATATGGGGGGAGAAAGACCTGAATCAAGTCAATATTGTCTTAGTAAGAAGCCTTAGATATCGAGAATCCGAAGGGTCCGGTGGCATAACAGGTGGAAAATAGTTGTATACCAGCGTTCGGGCCCCGCATTCGACAACTTATTCAGGACAGTGTCTATTCGTTAATAGGAAATTAAAACGATACAGTGCTTATTGCGGCTATTCTACATCAGCTTGATAAAAGGTCTCTTTGTTCTGATAACTCCATTTAAAGGGTAGTGCGGGTCGGTGTTTTGAGCCTTCTTTTACTGCTCATGTTCCTTTGCCATCGCGCTGCTTTTTATATTGAACGATAGAAACCGACAGGTCAATTGCAGAGCCATTTAATGTGGCTTCAGAACGGAAGTGGACGATTGTGGAGTTGTGTGCATGAAACACGGTCACACACTTCCCATATGAATGGGTAGACTTGAACACTTCGACCGCAAGTAGAATTTACTCCCAAGTGTGTTGTTTAAGTGTGTCAAGTCTTTCTGCTACCTTTTACTGTTTAACCAAATGCAACTGTGCTTCGAGGAATCGCTTGGTGATGGACTAACTTCTTCTGTGCTTAGTCGTAACTTGAGCACTCCTGAGGATTTGGACACAAGTGGTCTGTAATGAATACGTGCAATCAGGACCTGTCGTTTTGCCGTCACTTCCAAAATACTGGGCATCTACTTTTCACGGTAAAAAACGTTCTCACATGTTTGAATCTCTATGAGTAAGCATCTTAAATTGGTTCGGCCTTACTAAGAAAACGCAAGAAAGGTAAAATACTGCAGTTCATATCACAAAAAGCATAAAATGTTTACAGCCAACCAATTGAGCGATTTTGTCACTTTTAATATGCGCATTTTTGACAAAACGTTGTAACCAGTACTTCTTCTCATCTTTTATACAAACGAATTCAAACTATGGGTATTTTTAGCTGCTACGTCCTTGGCTTAAAATACCCCCAAGGCAAGGGATACTTGTTAAGCTCCTCTGAAATGCGAACCTGATGACATCATTTGATATCGAGGAGTTACAGCGCAAAATTAAAACGAACCATGTAGAGATTTTTGATGTCTAGCAATAAAGCGTTTCACGGTTAATAGCTCTTATTGGACTTGTTTAGTCTGACAACTTTCACTTTCTTAACTGTGCTCCTTGAAAACGAACCTTTTGGATCGAGCTCGACAATTTTTTGGTTGATTAAGCAAACCATTTAAAAGGCGATTGCCGGGCATGTACAGTGTCCGGCCAAATAATATTCTGAAGTGTTTGACTTTCCCAGTTGAAACAGCGCAACACTTCCCGGTATCGAAGCGTTGTCCTCGAAGGTACATCTGCCTGTTGCCATAAATCTATCGAAGACATTATGTTTGAGTTAAATGAATCGAATGTCTGCCTTATGTCATTCAATTCCACCTGGAAACGGAACAGTTGTGGTCTTTTCCAGTCATTTGAATGATTGTTGCAGTATATTTCCTATAGGTTAGGGTCAAAATTTAGCAAACTTGAATATACATGCCTTGTAGATACCATTATTTTAGCTATTTTTGGTAAGGATGCCTTGTATGGCCACCTAGGCAGGACACAGGAAAAGGGACCGCCTACAACACTTGCGGCTTTGCACTAAATTCCAAGGAAATTATATTTAAGATTAAAGTGAGGTTTAGGGTTAAGTTTAAGGTTAGGTTTACGTTTGAGGTCAAAGTCAGAGTTGGGGATATGGTCATGATTAGGCTGAGGGTTAAGGTTATTATTGTGTTAACTGTATGGTGTAGATTTAGGGCAGGGTTAGGGTTAAAATTAAGGAGACCGTTTAGTTCTACGCTCTGGTTAGTATTAGCGTTAAGACACGGGTATATTTGCCCTTCCTGAAATTTACCGCAAGGCTACCTATTTTAAGCGGGTGGGGCGGTTCCTATTCCCGTGTCCGGTTTAGGCGGCCGCACAAGGCATCGCTGCCCTGTTTTCAATCATTTTGCTTCCCTCGGAAGGCGGGGAACCTAGCCTCCATCGTGCATTGCGTATGACTTTTTCGGTGGACTCGTTCACTGCTCCCCAACCAGCCTGTGCGTCCGACCAAAATGAGTGTTGATTTCCACAAATTCTCCCATCCACGCGCATTTGGCAAATCCTCGCATTGGTGCTGGGTAGCAACGGTTTGCTGCGATTGCGTGTTGCAATAACGCAAGCCGGGCTCCTTTGTCCCCGAGTGTGGGTGTTTTTTTTGCGCCTGGTCAGTATCGCTACGGGGCTTCTGACGGACACCAACGCGCCATGTCCAGCCTTCTGTGCACGCGTCCTCGGCTGCGAAGGTTAGAGGGCTAAAAGACACTAGAGGCTCTGTCCGATTGATTGATGAAGCTCTCTCTTAGCTGGGTCACTCAAGGTGACCACTTCTCTTGTTGCCACTGTCTCTCACGACGGCATCCCCTTCAACGCATGCTTGCGTGCGTTTTGCACACGTCCGAGGTGTGTGTGTGTGTGTGTGTGCGTGTGTCCTTGATATATCCGCGTCGTCGTCGTCGTTGGTTGCGGTGGCGGCGGCATGACCGTACCCCTGCCTATACCCCTTCCCCCCATATCACCTTCCCCTCCTTGCTCTGCTGCGACATTGGCCACTACCGCCCTCCATCCCCTCCTCCTGTTTCAGCCCTGTCCATCCCCCCAACCTTTCAGCGCATGCGACACACCAACACACACATACACACTACCACAAACCCTCCAACCGACGCACCCCACGCACCCATGATTCTCCCAACAACCGCGGGGGAAGATCCTGCAAAAACACTGAATTACCGAATTTTGGGCGAAACATTCCTTTAGATCCCGATCGTCTCTCACGCCCGCGCCTCCCACTTCCTTCCATTCTGCGCCGCATTTTGAAAATGCTGGCGCGTGTGAATGGCGGTCTAACGATTACGCTTTGTGAGCCTTTATGTTGCAAAGAGTGGATAGGGAATAGACTGCAATTGTTACGTGCTGCCATCACTTCTTCTGAAAACATTGCTAATAAAGTCTCTCCTGATTTAAATGAGTAACGCTAGGTTATGTACAGCACCAAGAAAGCCATAAACCCTAGGCTTGTGTAATACGGGACCGGTGGTGATAGAGGTTTTATGGGTGAATACGATCCTTGCAAAATGGCATGTTTTGTTCTTTCTGCTCATTGAATTTACGAATTCGCTAGTGTGCATCTGTCATAAAGGCTCCAAGAATTTGATAGCCATAGCGGATAGCGCCGTCAAAGCCCTGGAATGACTTCATTGCCGGTTTTACCCGCAAATACGTTCGTAAAATTCTGTTGCTTCAACATCGGTGTAAAAACGATAATTGTTTTGATGTGAACCGTTCGTGAATTTCACTTTTCCATCGTCGAACATAAAGCAAAACACGAGCCTCTGGTTTCTGGTTTTCTTGGTGCTGTACATAACTCACCGTTACCTTAAATGTATTGCGGTTCCAATTTATGTGCTGAATTAGGGGGCATTCAGTTTATTATGAAAAGATACTGATTAGTACCTTTTTCTAGCTCTCGTCGTAAACCGTCCGCTTTTTCAGTCCGATTTATGCTTTCTCGTTCTCTGTTAGCGCATCTATTCTGATAGTTTTGCTGCCGATCGCCCATTATACGATGGATTTTGGGTATATTTCCGCCGGCACCTGACCAATTCTCTGTAGGCGTCCGTCTGCATTGTGGAGAATATGAGGGTTGGGTGAAAAGACAGCTTTTATTTAACCCAATTTCTATCACAGAGACCTCTGAGATTAGTTCATTTTCAGTGACTTATCCCACCGTGTGGTAATGAGGCTGCCAAATCTTTCCAGACATTCGTATTTCATGGTAAATTTTCAGAATCCATCTCATTTTACGTAGAAACTGGTGAGCTCTATTTTGGTATAGAAGCAGATCGTCATTTCCTGTCATTTTTACTGTGGTTGCCAGATCAACTCGATGTGGGTCCAGGATTTCACCGGAATCCACATTGGCCATTTAGAAGAAGTCTTCACTCGAACTATCGAAAAGTATACGGGCGCTGATTTTGCCAGCAGTATGAAGAAGTTATATCTCCCCGTGATTGTCACAGATTTACTGCTCTTTTATGTTTGCAAATGGGAAAATTTTGGCATCCTTAGGCCTTTGCGGAATGTTTTTAAAACACCATACCAAGCTTGACACTGCACCCAATATCACTTCTAGTCGGCTTGAGCCGGTCATATTTGAGGGGGTTAAGGTCGATCCGCCTCGCCTCCAACGTTTGAGTTTCTCATTGCGACCAACTAAGACGCGCTTTGAGCTATCCTGGCGTATAAGCAGTCGTGGCTTAGAAGGTTGCCAACTACCCACCTAATTTGATTCTCCCTTGTATTGAGGGTCAAGCTGCGACGCTTCTTCATTGCGGCCTTGCGAGGTCAGAAAACGCCTCATTAAACAACTGGTTTGTTTAGTTATGGGTTAGAGCGTATGTGACACGCGAAGATGTAGCTTCCTTCGCTGCAATAATTGCCCACGAATCCATCTCCTGTCATCTTGTCTCCATTGACGTTGCGAACATGGCGTGCATGCGATGAGAAGGCGGACTATATGACGTGCAAGTTCGCTCCATTACAAATATTCGTGCGCAAGTCTCCACTTCGATAGTCCTCTTCGCTGGCGACCAAACGTTAATGAAATTGCTCGATGCCTCGGCAGGTGACGGTTAATCGAACGTCCCCCACCCTCTGGTAATGTGTCTCCACGGGATTAACGCTCTACAAGCGGGGGAATAGATGGTCACAGGCGCACAAAATGCTCTTATCATATGCTTAAGTACTAGACTGGCCGCTTGACGGTGGACCTTTTCGCGGTCGGTCATGGAATATGTGTATAGGCTTGGCTATTACTGATATGTGGATAAGAGAGATTTCCGTTTAGTGTTATTACTTCAGATGTGTTCTAGGACACTTAACAACAGGGGAAGTGCGCGTCCAAAATTGTAAACTTCTTGTTTCTAAACTAAGTTATTTTGCGTTAAAAGGAGACATTCCGTTACGCGGTAAGTTAATAAGTAAAATACGCAACGTTCGAGACGCTCTGAACCGATCTTCTAGATTCAGTCACATTGAACAAGTTGCGTTGCTTATTGTATGCCGTGGGGCAATATGCCATTGTCTCATTATTTTTATATAGACGCGCGTGACTCATCCCGAAGATAACGTGATGTATGTATCCGACCTCTCACAAAAATAATGCGGCAACGGCTGCAAGGTTGCTACTTTAATCTGCCTGCTTGCCTTTCCGTCATGCTCTAAGGCGATTTCTTATGCTTGGTGTGTGAGGCGTGTTGCCTTATCGTCTCATGTTAACCACTGTGCCTTACATTGGTCCTTTTGACTTCAGCTCCTCAACGCTGACGGTCCGACTCCCATAGGCACAACTAAATTGGCCTGTGCTGCATCCCCCAAAACGGATGGGCGTTCGAGCACTGGCAGCGGGAATGCCCAGCCCAAGGAAGGTCGGCCAGATGGGCACCACTTTACTACACTGACGTCGAACACCGTGGGACTGGCAGCTTCTGTCGCTCCCTCGGTCTCCACTCGTGTCCTTGCCACAGTGCCCAAACCTGGTTCCGCCGAGGCAACCCCTGCCGGTACCGGTGCTCCCTATTCCAACTTTTATGCCGCTACTGGTATGTCAGGGTTTTCCGTTACTGTGACACTATTTACTACTTTCCGAGTTTTCTGCGATCACAACTTTAAGAGTCTGGACCCTCTGGGTGTTCCAAAAGCTTGTCGCGTCCTAGATGAAGAAATTTGCAGTGTTCAACAGAAAATTGCGCATATGATCAAAGTATGCTGGTATTCTTGGTTGAATCATGCCCATGACATGTTTGCGTAACGATGATGATTACGGTGACGATTAATATGAAGCGAGTCCGATGCTTCGGTATATTAAATTCGTGTCTAGTTTGGTAACCATGCGGAATTTGAAGCATGCCTTCTGCTTTTATGTCGTGCCTGATTTTCCGGAAGTGTCGAGTGCGTGAAGTTTATTAGAGCCGTGCCACGGGTCTGATGCTTACTTTTCCCTACATTCAACCTTAAGCCATCAGACCGACGTTTCCTTAGTGTATATATGTCCTGCTGCAGTGAACCCAACCTGTAAACTATCATAATAGGCCAGATCACCCCTCACTGCGACGTTGGTGGCTTCAAACTTGGACATACTAACTAAAACTTTAAATTATAGTGACGGCAAAACTAAAGATCAACCGTCACTACAGCTGATTATCACCCTCATCACTCTGTCCTTTCACTGTAACTCCTCTTCTTGAAATTGTCCAGCCTTATGTCCTGATAGACTGGCCATCTGCAGTTTTTGTTCCTACCTATAGATACTAACCTACCTCCTTTTTAAAAACATTTCAACTTAAGAACAGACTGGTCGAAAGCACCGCCCTTCCCCCTCCCCGATCTTCAACCCCTGTACCCCGCTTTTCGATATCGAAGCCACTGCCACAAGCTATTAATGTGCCGGACCAGAAAAGCGGGCTGGGCATTTCGCTTTGGTGGTGGTCCCTTTTCACTTTCTCACACTCGGGTCTGCCTGGATATCAGTATATTGCATAGTCTGCTCGTTTTCAGTCCAGCGCACAGCTTTCGACCGTAACCCCCGAAGTGAGCTGTCCCCGTAGTTTGCTCTCGGGTTTCAAAAACTCCAATGCTACTGCTAGAGCCGGACGCGTCAGTTGAAGGCTCATAAAGCCATGCATCTCTTGTTTCCCTTTATTCAAAGTCCAGGGCAGAAAACCTCAGTTGAAATAACGGTCCTGAAGACTATTTGCAGACCCAAGAGCATCACGTTCACTCGCATTTTTTATCTTCTCATGCAAAATACTCTTTTTTCAGTGCCATCTGAAATTCCTTCCGAGAATTTTCCGCCTGATCCCTGGTCAGGATTGAATCCTGAAGCTCTTTCAGTCCTTCCACAGCTGGCACACTACACACAGCAAGCTGGATCGGCCACTTCTGGGCGAGATTCAGCGCTCTCCAACTACACTATAGCCTCACCAAATCACTTACTGCAACAAACCGAAGCTTTGGTAGGTTTGCACCCATTTAAGTACCAACTTGTTTCACTGGCGCCCGACCGCACAAGCAAGGCGGTTATACCAAGATAAATAAATGAATATCCTCCACGTTTGAGATTTCCGTCAGTTGTGTTTAACAGTGCTGCGTGTTTTCCCCCTAACAAGGGTTTTCTAGGGGCGGACATTATCAACTATCCCTCCTCTAACGCTTACTCTCGGGGCGGGGGACTGCTTGGAACATTCAATGGTACCAATAACCAAATCTGCTCGTCTCCTCTGTCAGCCGGTATGTACTTGCCTCCTTTCTGTACTTTTGTGCCTTCTAGCTGTATCTTCTCGGAAGTGACATTTCCTCAAGAAACTTGTCCTGTTTACCGAAAAAATAATGCCTACTACTACTACTACTAGTGATACTTTTGTTGATAACGTTAGTTCCAGCATTCTTACTAACAATACTAGTTAGCAACCGAAATATGCATGCTCGGATACGAGAACCTTTATCCACTGCGAACTTGCCGGATATCAAGTTTATTCGCTGTAACCCTGTTCTCAAAGTCTGGGAAAACAGTGATTTCGGTTAGTACCGTTTACATCCAATATTTTCAAATAAGGAACTCTGGAGCTGCATAATGTACATCCCATGTGAATCAGCAGTTTACTAAAGTGACCCTTAAACACGCACGCCGTAGGTGGATGCGTTAGATTATTGACAGACCGTGAGCCAGCGGAAGACTGCCGGCGTGATTTTCGGAGCATTAGCCAGACATCCGGACAGCGACCTACATTCATCGTGGTAGCTATTTTGCCTGAATTATTCCGACGGTAGTCGTTGCTGAGGTTTTTTAAATTTTTAATTACTCCCACGGAAGCCGAACGTTTATCTAACTCTCCATATGTAGTCGATTTGAGACGCCTAATTCTTATACAATCAGCGTGCTGAAATGGTATGGCTTAATGACAGTAGTCCGATTAGCATCTGTTCGTGCTACTTTTTTTACCACATGCACCACCAAAACCCTATTATTTCCCGAGGTAAGTTGTTCTCTTGGTAAACACCTCCCTCTTCCCTGAAGGACGCGTAAAGCTGCAAGGTCTTCACCCCTTCAAACCTCTGCGATCTGGCCTGTTATGTGAGACCACGCACATGCTCACAAACACGCTACTGTGTGGTGCTTGCTGATGTGATGTCGTCTGATTTTTTATGGCACCTCTTGGCCGGGTTAAGGTCTCTCCAACCCCCTCTGGTCTTGTCGAGTTGGGCATAAAATAGTTTTATTGCCTTGTCTGCGAGGGTGGAAGATAGGAGGCAGGGGAGGGTGGACATACGTACTGGAGCCCCCAAACTCGATGTCACGGGGGGAGGGGTCATAAAACTCACTCACTCATAGTACGCTGGAGTTCTGCCATCGTTTGCAGTATACCACACAAGCACACGACAGTTCGATCATTGCAAGCGACGCTGTCTACCGCGTGCCCCACGGAATGGACGCGGAACCCGTGGCCTGTGCGCCTGAATTCATTTATAGTAAGGTAGATTGGCGGTGCATCTACCACACCTTCTTTCCTCACTCATCTTGCCTCGATGACAAGTAGACAATTCAAAACTACCGGAATTGCGCGTAGATGCAGTAACTGGCAGAGTCAATTAGCCCATCTACGCATGCCGCACACGACACAGTTCCATTGCATTTACCAGGCTACAATAAGGGCCGCACTAAGAAGGAGCCAGTGCGGCCCGACTGTCAGTCCTCAGATGGACCAAGTTATCCCTTGTCGTTGCAGCCTTCCAGACCAGGAGTCTTAGCGCGTCGGGGTAGGTTCGAACTGGGATTGGGTTCCCCAGTACCGGTTTCACTCCATCTCCCCTCTCCCACGTATTATACCACTGTGTGAGCCTGTCATTTAACTGATGATGGCTGAAGCCTGCCACACACATGTACACCAGTAGTTAAGAGCACCCGCGGACTCGGCTTAACCCGATAATCGCCTGCAGTAAACCAGTCTGGCCCTCGTTTATGTCTACCACACCTGCAACGCAGTCGGTTGTGGGGGGCCAGGCGCATACACACAAACCTTAGTCCCATCTCTTGACCTCCAGGCAGGTGTGGAGACGTAGTGTTACTTGAAGTTACAGTTGAGGTGAAAGTAAGATGTTCTACCACAGTGCTTGCAGCGGTGATAGATTACTAATCCGGGCCGAACGGAGGCCTCTGGCGCTTTTTGTCGCATACCGCACATTAATTAATAATTATTTCTCCATTTTTACGCTTCTCTCGGTGCAAAATTCTTTATCACAGTCTTAGTCAGCGCCCAGTCAGAGTAAATAAACTCTTACAGTTTCGAGTAACATGGATTCTACAGTAACACCAAGATCGTCCTGATAAACCAAACCTACTTCTGAGTAAAGACGTAATGGAAAAGTTGGAAGTTTCATTTATCAAGCTCATAGTATTACATTTGACTAGTCTGTTCCGGCGACAACCTTTTAAGGCTTCTTAAACTTTATCCTACCCGTGTTTTCTCAAAGTCTATGCCCATATGGCCCTTGGCAAGAGCACCCTTACTGTTCTTATCCAATGCACGAGCCAGTCGAATTCGGGTAGAAGTTTACCTCATTGTTCGTTAAGTCAAAAGAATGCCCATTTTTGCATCGTGTGAACACCAAAAACAGATTGCTCACTGAGGGATCGGACAGTGCAATACAGACTCGCTCCAAGCTACGGACTGCAGAAAAAAACGAAGGTGAATTTAGTAGGTCATATTTTAAATAACCGAACTTCATCTGGAAACATTTGATCCACTTTGCCGTAACCTTGAATGCCAACGAAGGTCAAAAAAGTCAGCATCCGGAATCATGCTCTTCCCCGACAGCTCATCCATCGTTATTGTGGAAGGCTAACACTGTGTCCCCTGCTCCATGGGGACTTGTGCATGTTATGCTTAATAGTAAGTAGATTTTTGCGGAATCTGCCTTACTCTTTCTTCGAACATCCAGCATGTTTCAGTGGTAAGACAAATTAAAAATAATTTATGTGCATTAATGCTCATGGACGCCGGGACCTGCTAACCAAACTGCAAGTAAATGGATCTGCGATATTTTGCCAAGTAGGCTTGCTGTAAATACCATATCGAGAAAAAGCTCTTACAGTCTGACCTCCCCTCCGCCCCCCAGCTCAAGGGAAGTGTAACTCACGCCCTTCACTCTCAACTTAGCCGCTATTTTGATCCCTTGTGATATTTTAAGCCTGGTCAGTTTTTTATGATGCAGAAAGTATGCTCCGGATTTACTTCGCTATCTTACTTCTCACTACATGCCAGCGGCAAGCCCGGGTCAAGCTGATGGGTGATGCATTGGGACTTGGTGATTGACGTAGTTTCAAAGCGTTCCCCCAACGCCTACCAAACATCTCTTCGACCTCGGTGTTATGGATCTGAACCAACAGCACGGTCCATTTTGGATGCACCTTTACTTCGTTACACACCACATGAAAATTAACTGAAAGTGGTTTACGTGACCCCCAAAACTCTTACTGACTCACTATTAATCTTAACAATGACTTCCCCAAAATCAGTAATTCATTATGCATATAGCGCGCAAATGAGCTTTTCGCTTTTTGCTACAAAAGACAGTCTGGTCTCACTCCTCATCCCTCTAGGCATGTCCTCGGACTCCACCGTGGGCCTTCAAGATTCCGGTTACACACTGACTGGCACGTTTTCCACCTTTCCGGCTCATTTCTCAGCTTTGCAGCAGCAGCATGCGGGTCGTGGTCAGCCTTCTAGCACAATGTCCTCATTCAATATGCGCAACACCTTGGTGGTACGTTAATTGATCTCAGTTTGTTTCTCCCCTCTCCTCTGCCTTACCCTGCACGCCTAGCATTTCACGTGCTACCATAATTGCGCATTTATTCTCTCCGCTAGGTCTGAACATGTTTTCCTCCTAACCGACGAAATTACTACCTAAAACTGACCAGCGATCCTTTTACACACCATTCACTACCAACACGTTCTAGAAAGTAGTAATTGCCCACCATGCGGACCTTCATTAAACTCGTATTCTAGCCAGTAACGGTCGCCTCCTTGTCCAAGAGAGCATCTTCTGTGGACACTTACGTCTACTCCCAAAGAAGACGTCACAAAACTGCGCACGTCGCCGGTAAAAGCAGCATGTGCTATTGGTCCGTCTTGACATACACAGCTATCTTACGTTGGTACCATCCTGTCTGGATAGCGTCCAGCGTGTTAAGTGCGATAGTAGATCCCGGGTTGCATTGTAGGTGACTGCATTGTTCCAAAGTCCTTTACGAAACTTCATACTCGAATAATTTGACATTTAAAGTACGCCGTAGAATACCCTGTGCTGCTGTCCTGATTGAAATGGACATCGTTCTTTTCAAAAGACCGGCTGCGCTGGGGTTTGCCGGACAGTGGTCTGGTTGAGTGGCCTATTGCAGGCAAGTTTCTCTGTAATGTCGGGACTCGAAGGTATTTGTCTCTATCCATCCACTCCGTGCAGTGATTTAGACTTCCCAGACTCTACCGGTAAAACGTCATCTTTATATATATATATATATATATGGAATGGAACCGACAAAGACAAGGGAGACCGGAATGGCCATTTCTGGCTTATTAGCCGTCATCAGCCAGTCATACCCAATCCCAAGTGTGGCACACCTGGGATTCGAACCCGCGACCTTTGGTATTTGAGTCGAACGCTCTACCATTGAGCCACGGGCTCGTTGTTTTGTCGGTTGCGATCGGGAATATGATGATAGTGTGGGGCTCACCGATCTGCTTAAGGAACATGCATGTTCCGTTGTGCCCTGGAGCTCAGACTAGAGCTCCCTCACAGGCGGTCGCATAGCGACGTGTAGCATATGATGAATGTGGAACCGACAAAGACAAGGGAGACCGGAATGGCCATTTCTGGCTTATTAGCCGTCATCAGCCAGTCATACCCAATCCCAAGTGTGGCACACCTGGGATTCGAACCCGCGACCTTTGGCATTTGAGTCGAACGCTCTACCATTGAGCCACGGGCTCGTTGTTTTGTCGGTTGTGATCGGGAATATGATGATAGTGTGGGGCTCACCGATCTGCTTAAGTAACATGCATGTTCCATTTCATCATATGCCACACGTCGCTATGCGACCGCCTGCGAGGGCTCCAGTCTGAGCTCCAGGGCACAACGGAACATGCATGTTCCTTAAGCAGATCGGTGAGCCCCACACTATCATATATATATATATATATATTGAAGAAAAATAGGGCTCGTCGGAAAATAGAAAAAATATATATATATATATATATATATATATATATATATATATATATGAAGTTCAGCATCTTGCAATACTGCTACGGCGTGTGAACCCCTGCTACTTGCAGTGGACTTAGTTGCCTCATTTTGTTCGGTCCAACGGTGCGGTTCGCGGTGCGCATAAACATGCCCTCAACCTTCATGCTCACGTCGTTTACATTCTGTTTTCACGTGGTAAAAATGGGGTGTTGTAAATAAAGGCGTTGCTTTTCGTTGCCTGTGGAGAGCGACACAAATAATCCTGTCATAAAATGCCACAGCTTGCGCTTTGGCATTTAGATGTACCCACTGTTGTTGTTGCTGATTTTGCTTATCGGACAGCATCTTTGAACATGACAGTGATAGAAACAAACGTCACTTTTGTGTGTGGATATTAAATTGCTCCCATTCGTACATTCACCGGATAGCCCGCTGCTAGGCCTATGGTCGGTCCTCACCTTTCCAGAGTTCCTGTTACGAGGATTGAAGTTATTGACGGCTGTTTATTCGGTTCACGCGACTGGTCACCTCTCGATCATTACGTAGCCTGTACGGACTGGGCACCCCTTGATGAGCGCTATATTTGCCTTTTATGATCTAGTGGATTTTCAGCCCATGAAAAACTTTGCATATGTTATTATATCAGAGACTCAGTCGTCGGTTAATTTGTATTTCTCTATTAAAATTCCTATCACACTACCGTAAAATATCACTTCTTAGATCTGGCGCTGTAATTATAAGATCTCATGCAAACGATCTCTCGCCTCGATCTGTGGCGATCCTTCCTCAAATTTATGCCGTTTACTTTTTGAATCTCGTCTTGATTCCTGTTTAACTTAGATACAACAAAAATGTCATGCCTGTCTGCGTATGTGCGTATTCTTTCTATGAAAGCCATTAAAATTTGTAATGTTGACTCTCTTTTGATTGACACATCTTTATAACGCCTCTTTGGTGCATTGGTTTAGAATTCATCGCTTGGCATGCCGTCCTCGAACCTAACTTTCAGTTCATTGTCTTCAAGCCCCAGACCGGTGTCAATCTCTACGTCCAGCGGTAGGCTGCATACGAATTTTGTTTACTTCTGACATAATTCATTGGTCCTTGGTTTATGCATTGTACACCCTGTTAAGTCCGCCGTTAGAGTATTGACTCGTATTTCATCAGTTATTTTTACTTCATGATAACTTCTGTACTCATGTTTTCTTTAAAAGTTTTGCTAAAATCGTGCCCACACATTCGAATAGTGTGGCATGGCGCATAAGAAAAGGCTGGTTTATTATCCCTTGTCCTTAACGGTCCACGTCGTGTTCATCTTCCTTGTTAATTTTTTTTCTTTGGATATTATGCACATTTGCTGGGTCCGATATTTTGGATTTGTTGACCGTGTCGGCCCGACTGAGCTGCCTTGTCAGTGAGACTTAGTTAACGCATGTATATGGGGGGGGGGGGGGGGGGGAGGGAGTTTGAGTAAGGATAACCGAAAGAAGGTTCTGGAACGAGCTCACTACTGTTCTGTCCTCGGTGATCGCCCTTCGCGTAAGCAATGTCGGCATGCCGGTAGATCAGATTAATCTTGGAGCTAACTGGCTGAGTTTCTTTGCCGCCCTAGCCACTGCACCGTCCGGGCTTGTGTGTGCTAACAACTTGAGCCTACGTTTGGCATCTTGTTGGCTGCAACAGATATGTGTACAAGCTTCATGTGTTCGACGCTCAACGATCTGGACTGATTGCGGAGCAGAATAATTTCTTCCTTGTTGTCTTAGAGCTCCAGGCTATGGCCATTAAAAGTGGTAGCAAAATATGGAGCAGTAAATAATACTAAAAAATGCGAGGTAGACTGTAATGAAGTGTGGTAAGTTAACACACTTTCATAGGACTGAATATTTTTGATCGCAGTGGACGTGGCGTGCGTCTATGCCTGAACTTTTATGGCGTCTCTCTCAGTGAGCAGCTGAACCCGGTTCAAACATCAATTCATGCTGACCCGAAGTTGACGTATAGTTGACTTAGGGTAGCAAAGAAGCAAGAAATGGTCATTTCCGTTTGCCTTGCTTTTGTTGGTAATACTCCTCGCTCATTGAAAAGTCGTTCAGTAAACTGTTTTGACCCCCTCTTACCCATTTTTACCTACATCACTTTTTGACGTCCTCATGTCACATATCCCCATTTTTCCAAAGACTTATTTCAGTTCAGTAGGTGAAACGACCTAGTATTAAAATTCGGCCTACCACCTCTTTTCAGGCAAGCATGACCACACTGCTGTCCCCTTGCTGCAGACACCCGAGTCCCTAACAGCTCGACCTGTAATTGACGGTGGTATGGGCACACCCACAGAGTTTGAGTCTTCTTCATCCTCACGCGGACGAACGTCAAGGTCTGGGCGTCACACCGGCGTTGGCGGCAAGCGCCGTGCCGGCCATACCACTGCTGCTACTGCCGCGTCCAACTCGACGCCCGCTCTTAACACCTCCTTCGAGTCCTCGATTTTGTCCATTCCTGCCGACTCGGCCAGCGCTGGTGACTCGTTTGGCAGCCTAGAACAGCCTCTCAGCCAGACACCGACCATTGGAACTGATTCGGAGGGCACAGTGGACATCGATGAGACTCCCGAACAGAAGGCAGAACGCGAGAAGTCCCGGCGCCAAGCTAACAATGCTCGAGAACGGTAAATTACGCTAACATCTTGGCATGTGGACCCCCTTAATGCGTCATCCTGATGCATTATCACGTCTGTTATTTTGCTTCTTAAATCACCTGCTACCGTCGTGTGCGCTCCAATTATGTACGTTTTCTCTTGATTATGTCAAAATAGGTACTAGGACATATTGCACCCTCTGCGCCTTTCGGAGCAATCACCCATAAGTCATTTGGTTTTAACCTTCACAGCGCTGATCTGTAAGAAGGCTTCATCTGATCTTTGGCATACACTCGTTTGGGTTTTAACCGATGAAAGATTTGGACCACTGAAACTGAAACCCAAGTATTCGTTTCTCCTACACGCAGGGGCTTTAGTAATCTTCACCTTGGCAAGGTCCAGTACCTTTCCTAATTGAGGGATCGCAGACTGCGCCCACTTATTTCACGTTCTCTCCACGAATATCCCTGAACAGGCATTGAGCAGGAGTATGACACAACAGCGAGAATCAATTGCCTCGCCTTGAGGTCTTCGCATAAGTGTCGCCCCTTCAAACCATTGATCTAACCTTCACCACTTTCTTGGTTTCGTGTGCTTTGCATGGGTATTTGTCCATTCTACTGAACGAAGGCTGTTTTATAATCGAGTTCGAAACTCTCTGCCCGTCTGCCTCATCTACTCTTATCCTTCTCATATTTTGCTTCAATTAGTTGCCCACTTTCACTCATTAAGTCGTTGATGTAAACTCCTGCGTTTCCTGTCTTCAGTTTCGCCTTAGCAGCCCTCGATTGTTGTTCTACCTGCCTTCTACTTTGCACCAACACTGCTGGCGTTCCCGTATTCTCCACGCTAGTGCGTGGAAGAAATGTAACATTATACGTTTAAAAAATCGGGAATTTATAAGGATTATTTTGGCTCCTCAGCAAAAATAAACGACTGTTAAGCCAGACTTTTTTCTGAAAAGTTTTGAAAACATTTACATTTCCTTTATACTGATCCTGATTCTGCTAACAGGTCAAAATATTCTTTCGCAACTTTATGTCACTATAACACTTTATATTGACTTTCGTGTGGTCCCACCTCCTTTGAGGCAAGCTTGGACTCACTTTGACTATCAAAGCTGTCAATTAGGTTGAAAAGACAGTATTTTTTATTATATGATCGGATAATTTTTCAATTTACATTTTACGTTGAGGACTGTTATGCAACCGTGAGCAATGGTCGGAAAGAGCACTGTTCTACGTGGCCCCGGAGGCTTTGACACGACGGGAGTACTTCAATCTGTAATTTGCATCTGGCTTCCACTGTAGGGGGCGCATTTCGACTCAGCCGATTGCGTACTAGAGAACTTAACGTCTCTATCTTTCCAGGTCATCACGCTGCTCCCAAGCCACGGTACTTTGTTTTGCCTGGGAAACTCGTTTATATCGATTTTCCTGCCGTTGCTGCTGTAGGATCGAACGGTAGAAATTCTCACGCTATAACTCGGACGCTCTATCGATTTTCCCTCGGACTCGATCGCATACCGCCGCCACTACCACCACCATCCCTTCGTTCATGTCTTAGTCGGCGTTATTGTGGCGTCTTGTCTCACACCGCACTCCTGTCGGTTGTAGCCTTCGGGTACGCGAGATCAACGATGCTTTCAAAGAACTGGGCCACATGATTAACTTGCACACCGGCAATTCGCAGCCCCTGACCAAGTTGATGATCTTACAACAAGCAGTCAGCGTTATAAGTGGCCTCGAGCGCGAGGTTCGAGGTAATCTTGTACATGATCGTTTACTTTTTGCGTATTCGAAAGCCTTTAAGATGCATGTCTTATTCCTTTTTGCATGTTCAATTCCGCTTGCCTGCCTGCCCTCCCGACCGGATCTCGTCCTCCACTGTGTGCCTCCCTCCTCTTCTGTTCAGTGTTCGGGTTCGAGACATCAACGACGCCTTCAAGGAGTTGGGCCGCATGTGCATGATTCACCTGAAGAATGAACGTCCCCAGACTAAACTTACAATCTTACAGCAGGCCGTGTCACTGATCACCAGTCTAGAGCAACAAGTTCGCGGTAAGTGAGCCCTCCCATCCTGCTGCATTCCATCCCATTCGCTCTCCTCCGTCGAGTAGCCGAAATTCACCTCGAGGGGCGGGATAGTTTTCGATTGTAGCCCCCACATCTAGTGCACCTTCCCGCCGACCTTCCTTTCTCGAGCCGGGAAGGTGGCTGGACCGAAGAATGGATGAGTCAGACATACGTTCGCACAGCGTGCGCTCTCTCACGGACACGCTGGCGTCGGTGTTCTTGACCTGGTTAAATTGACAGCTATATTTTTCCGGTGCGTCGTCTGTGGAGCTTCCATCAATGCAGAGTTTAGGCCATATTAAGACGCAGGGATAAACTATCCTCCAAATCGCCAGGGAGTCAAATATACGAGGAGCCCTTTGATCCGCAAATAGTGCGTTCAGGCAAGAAAGAAATGTGCCTACTAAGTTGGGATAGTTGTTTGCCCATCAGTGTTCTTTAGCTTGTTGGCGAGTTTCTGGATGTTTAGCCATTCTAATCTGCCTAATATCACCGACTGGCCTGCTCTATTTAATGCCTTCTCTTATTTGCAATATACGTCTTAAATTTGCTTGGTCAGGTTCGATTGCTTGCGCGCCCCAAAACGGACCTTGCATAACCTTATGGGAATAAATTTTTGAGGGCATGGAAACAGTGGACAGATTATAAGTGCCTTGAGTCGATTACAAGTAGGATCGGTAAGGATGACTTATGTGGCTTCCTAAACGATGCAAGTTAGCAGGACCCGCTCGCAGCACAGATGTCTTTGCGCCAAATTCCAGAGAAAAGGTGGCTAGCCTTATATTTATGGTTACGTTTGTGGTTCTTTTAACTGTAGGCTTTGGGGTGGGTATAGGGTTAAGATTACGACTACGCTGTAGGTTAAGGCTAGTGTTAGGGTTGTAACCCGGTAATATTTACTTTTCCTGGAAATATGCGCATAAACACTTATTATGTGAGTGGGGCGTTCCTTTTCCCCTATCCTGTTTAGGGGTTCATATAAGTAATTCATATCTTTGTATCATTAAGATCTCTGGTCTTTGGGCATTCGTTAATATGCTCAATGACTAGTCCGAAAGCCCACAGGTTGATATACGGCAGACTCAACTGTCGAAATCGTGCTTAATCAACATGTACCTAATCTACCTACATCTAATCTACTGCCTGCACCATTCCGTTTGGTCCGAAACGGTTGTGTGTTTCCGCCTCTGAACTATGGCGCGAATCCAGCTGTACGATGGGAATAGGAATAGTAGAGGATTTTGCGCGTGGGGCCTTTCTAGAGAGACAAAGTGGAGTTCCGAAGTATGTAAAATGTAAGCAATAATATTTGAGTCACATGCTTGTTGTACTGCATAGGGAGGGGTTGTTTTTTGGGGGGGTTGGAGGGTATTACCCACAACCGCTTCCAACCCTACAATGCAATAAGGGAGTGCCGGACGTTCAGTGGTTTGTCCATCGCAAGTGACGAGACCACCGCACTACCGGGAGGAGGAGGAGGAGCAGTAGTGATTCGTAAATTTTTTATTGTGAATGTGACTTTATATGTGCCTCGCTCTTTATTTCTTTATCGTTCATCTTCCAATGGCAAGGCAGTCCGGACGATTGGCCACAGTCGTGACAAGGCTGTGCAACCTGTCTACGCGGGCCAAACATGATCCGGTCCCTTAATATAAACGCACTAGACTTTCACGGGAGGTATCTTATCTCACATTATCTCCCATGTCCCCGCAATGACTGGTCTGCAGCAAATCAACCGTCAGACTCGTGCCACGCAGGGAGTTCGATCTCGCATAAACACTCACAGTATGAAGAACCCTGGTGCATTCTGACCTTCGCTGCAAAGGAGCACCAAATTGATGCCTCAACTGGCAACCTTCGGAATCACGTCTTTTAGCGCGTCAGATTTATTACAGTAGAGGGCCTGTCCAATTGTCGCGGAGAAGGACTCTTCAGCACCGGCCTCACTTTTCACTCGTTCTCCGATGTTTCAATGACCTCTCCGAGCCTACCAGCCGATGAGATTGGGCGCAGCGGCTGACCTGGTGTGAACCCCTGTTTAGGGCTAACTGTACGCATTTACTGCAATACTTAAAGATTGATGTGGACTGAACGGGATGGGGCCCGACTACCTCATGTGGTGAGCCAATATGGCCACTGTTTTGTTCCGGTGCAACAACGCTACGGTCCGTTTGGTAGAAAACCAGTGCATTTGCGGCAGAAGTGGAACTTCTTTCGTTACGCTGTTTTTACTTGGCGTTGGGATTGTGATGGGCTAACTAGACTGATGCTGTTACAGTCTTCTACATCATAATTGCGTTCATGCGCACGCTATTACTGTGGCCTGGGTAGTGCTGCTTTTCGTCCAGTATGGCATGTGAAGTGCCTTGGTTCTCTGCACAGTTCGCATCTCTAAACACAGTTTCTTATGCGAAGAGCAAACTCTCTGGAAACGACTTCATGAGCAAAATCATTGAGAACCGGATCCCCGATGCTAGCTCTATCCTTAAAATTCAAAAATCCTCCACATCGAACTGTTGCGGCGTTCACTTCAACGCAACGCTGAAACTGCACGAGTCAGTCATGCTACCAACTCTGCCATGCGATGCAAAGGCGTGGTCGTCTCTCAGCGCGAAACTTCACTTCAACCACATCTTCCTTTGGATGATCCTTAAGGTTAAATGGTGAGATTCGGGCCTCATTTCTTATGGTTCTGGAATCGATTGACGTACTGAGGATCTTTCCTAGGTTTTGGCAGAGGAGACTTCATTCAGTAACTCGGTCCCTTGTAGTGTACATCCTATTCCAATATTTCTGTTGACCCTACAATATCAGGAAGTATTCAGGGTCGTCATGGGGGCCGACTAACCTTCATCTATATGCGCCAAATTTGAGGGGATACCTTGAAACAACTTACCGAACGATTCTTAGGTGTAAGTATACGTCAATGATTCTCTGCGCACGACATTGGAGTCTATTAGGATTTAAAACACTAAATAAAGCAAAACAAATAGGAGACTGACATGCAAAGAAGCACACTAATGTACTATCCGCGCGCTTCGAATTTAGTTTGAAATATTCGACCTCCAGGAGTTTTACCTTTAACGGGATATCTGTCTACCAAACGCCCTCACGACTAGTTGGCATAAAGAATTCGATTCTATTCTGCAAAACGTTCATCCTTACAAATCTACACCGGACATCCAATAACGGCTGAGTCGTTCTCCTCATATCGTTTATCCGCTTAAAAAGTCGTTTCATACCTTTAAAAACGCTTGAACTTTATTTACTCAATAACGGTTTTCGGACAAATGCCGTTGGAACATTATGCAAAATGCCCACCGAGAGCCGGAATTGAACTCGGACAACTAAAACGTGAGATGGACGTTATCACCACTAGACCACTGACGGGTGGCAGCCAAGTGTGCTAAAACTCTTGGCTCCCGGTTGGTGACCTCGTAGCTCAGTTGGCTGTACTAAAGCCTTCGCCTTGTTGACATTGGTCCGAATCCCACCGAGGCTACCGACTTTTCACAAGTGGGTCAAATGAAGTATTCAAATCTGCCAAAATCCTCTACTAATTGATTGTTCCTGGTAGTCATCTGCTGGATTTAAGTTTGATTGCCTAGGAAATCCTGCTTAGGCAGTCAGCTTGCTATATCAGAATTGGTGATTCAATACGTTGCAGTAGGATGGGCGGGTAACTTGACCCAAGTGTGATACAACTCACGGCTCCTGGTGGGGGCCTCGTTGCTCAGTTAGCTAGAGCGTTGGCTTTACTAAAGCCTTCCCTTTGCTGTCGTGGGTTCGAATCCCCCCGACGCCGCCGAGTTATCCACAAGTTGGTCAAATGAACTACACTTAAATGGCAAAATGACGCGTGCACCGACTTTGAACCGGGGAGCTCGCAAGCAGTAAGCCGCCGTGGTAATTAATGCACTACATCCGCAGGCTTGCTCTCAAAGCCTAGTAAATACTCTACAAGAGACTTATGTAGAAAACTCATGCAATGGTTGGGAAGCGATAGCCTCTGAGTTGAAGCAACTAGAGGAAGATGTTAAACATATGAAGCAAACTATCCACAGGACTTTTGCTGCAAACTATCAACTGACGTTAACCATGCAAACTTTTACTCGGAGTAGAGCGAGGGCCATCCTGTATAATGAATCACCAGAAAGGAGGAAAGTGATATGTAAGACATCTGTAAACAATAGTCCGATAGCACCTCGAGAAGTGCAATATAATAAGAAGAAAACCGCACATACTACCACAGTGAATGGTCACCAGAGTCTGAAGTGGCATATGTCAAAGTCGCTATTCAAGCAAACGCAAGTGCAAAATTAAGTTGACAAAGATATACCAACAGAAGTAGTAAAAGGGGATGCAACAGCTAACAATCTATGCAGACAGCCATCAAACAGTTAGCACATTTTCGAAGGCTAACTTAGAGGTGAAATCAACCAGCGCAATGCCATATAGCAGTGTACCAATGGCGAAATTAGCTACCATTACGCATTCTCGCATCAACAGAGTTGAAGCTCAAGTTAAGAAAGCGTCCACTTCGAGGAGATCAAGTACTCAACAGAGCCCTATGAGTAAAGGCCATTTGAATGGAGTACAATACATGATCATCTATGATGCCTTATCTACAGCAGCAGATGAGTTGCACGGAGTGAAATGAACCAATAGCGCAGCTGTCTCCTTTTTGCCAGTCCACTTAGACAGAGCTAGTGTATCAGTGAATGATAATCACGCTGCTGGAAACATTGGAGTGCCCGGTAAAGGTGACTGCATCATAATCCAGGGTCTATAAGAGTCACCCGTTAACACCTCCAAGGAACGAATTGCCCCCGACGTCGATCGATTTCAGGAACTCATCAACAAAATTCTGCAACCATCGGAGGAAATAACCATCCCAAAGGCCTTTCGTCTTGTAAGTCAGTTAAATGCCACCTCGCAGATACGACCGCGATCCCTCAAAGTCGTCCTAGGCGACAATGAACAAGCGAAATTAATCCTTTCCAGGCGTTTTCGACTGAAACATTCGCACAAGAGTGCTTTTTCAGCCGGTTCACTCTCCACCGAACGAATGAAGCGTCATGAATTAGTCCTGGAATTGAGAACATGGCGCACCAACGGAGAATAGAACCGGATAATTTACAAAGATCAGCTAGTAAAACGACTGCCCCACTGTGGATCAAACCGGTGCGTATGACCGCACAGCTACTCCATTAGACTGGGTCGGGGCTAAACACGGATCTCGCCTTAACTCAAAGCTGACATTCATGTACACTAAGGCGCAAAGCCTCCTATCAAAAATGGCTGAACTGAGAATCCATATTTGTGACCTGCTCCCAGTCGTTATCTCAATAACAGATACCTGGTTGGCGGAACAGGTTGATGGCATAGTGCTTGCATTTCCTGGATTCCAAATGTTTCGCAGAGACAGAAAATCGAATCGGTGGACGCATAGCAACATTCGTAAAGAATGGTTTGCATGTTTCAGATGTTTCTATGTTGACTGTACGGGAGAAATATGGTTGACCGTAAGAGCAACAGGTTCTCAAAGCCTTGATATCTTAGCGGTGTATCGAGCCCCTGGAAAAGACTATGAAGGTGATGCCAAATTGCTGAATGAGATCAAGGTATTTGCTACGCAGCCGAATACTCTCATCATGAGGGCTTTAATGCACCTAATATTGACTGGAACTCCGCCTCCGCCGACTGCTCTGAAACAGCATTTAATCAGCAGCTTCTGTGTACAACAGGCAATTTGCTTCTTACCCAACATTTATTTCCGGCGAGAGTTTGCGAGGGCCAGCAGATGAACTGTCTATCCTGTGTTCACTAGGTCGCCTCAGAACATCGATGTTGTGAGTTGTTTACCCCCTTTAGGCAAGAGCGACCATGTGGTTCTCATGTGGGAGTACACATAATTCTCTTTGCTGGCTCAACCGCTTGATCTCCGAACAAATATTTGGCGTGGGGATTTCGAACAGATGAAAAAAAGATTTTTCTCCTATCGACTGGACATCAATATTCTCCGACCTTATCGACGAGACTTGGGGTCAATTCCAAGACGTGGTCCTCAACCTCATTTCTAAACACTGTCTAATCATACGAAGAAGGCTAACAAACAGACCTCGCTGGTTGACTCCATCCTTAAAGAAGAAATTTGGCAAGGAGAGAAAAATATGGAAAAGATCCCGCATTGATAAGACGCTGGAATCCCTCAATAGTTACAAGTTGCAGAGAAACCGGGTCAAAATTCTCATCGCCAGAAATCGATGGGTCTTCGAAAAG
The DNA here is from genome assembly GCA_017591395.1 of Schistocephalus solidus. Taxonomy (NCBI): domain Eukaryota; kingdom Metazoa; phylum Platyhelminthes; class Cestoda; order Diphyllobothriidea; family Diphyllobothriidae; genus Schistocephalus; species Schistocephalus solidus. Next base: position 93,159 of record WEDG01005576.1, read on the forward strand.
GATCTATTTAATCGTGTCACGGTTCATTCCCTACTCCTTTACAGTTATATAACGCAGAGCACACGGAACAATGATCCAATTCCACTATTGCGGACTGTCGAGGGCGCGGAAATCTCAGAGGACAAATGATAAGGCTGAACATCTTTCTCAGTTCTTCCAGTCCGTCGTAATAACAGAACCTGTCTTTTTTCAACCACTTGGGAAGATGAGGTTATGTCTACCATGGAAACAGTCTGCTTCACCGAAGAAATCATTAAGGAAGAGTTGCTAAACCTGAAAGAGTCGACCTCTCCAGGTCCCGATGCAATCCCGGCCAAGCTGTTGAAGGGGATAACTTCTGAAACGGCCAAACCGCTAACCTTATTCTTCCAGGAGTCGCTTGCTACTAAGTGTCTACCCTCCGATTGGAAGACCGCAACCATCACTCCGCCATTCAAAAACAGAAACCGAGCGTTTGCAAATAATTGTGTCAGGGATCTTGCCTGTGATGTCCTCCTGTTCGCTGAAGACATAAAACTGTGGAAAGTAGTTCATAATACGGCAGACGAAGACCATCTGTAACTGATCTTGAACCGGCTCGAGGACGGGTCAAAGCGCTGGCTTGTGCCGTTCAATGTTAGTAAGTGCAATTTTCTTCAAACTGGTCACTGTGGAGCGTCCAATCCGAGGATTTACTTTCTAAATGGTACACCATTGCAACCAGTTGACAGTCAGAAGGACTTGGGCTTGTGAATTACATCGTTACTCAAATCAACACGGAACTGCACGAAGGTGGCCAAGTCAGCCATGTCTGTATTGCAACTCATCGGGTGCGCCTTTATGGAATTTGAAAAAAGACATGTCTTCAAAATATTTAAAAGCTTCGTGCGGCCGCATCTATAATATGTCATACAGGTATGGAGACCTTGCACGGCCAAGGATAGTACCATCTTGGAGAATGTCTACAGGCGGGCGACAAAAATGGCAAAAGGCCTGCGAACGCTTACCTATGAAAACAGACTCTCAGCCCTCAGCCTATTTCCCCTTTCCTGCAGGCAACTACGAGGGATCTCATACTAACCTCTCGCATTATGAAAGGCCTGGACCGTTACTTTATTCTCAATTATTTTTTCACTCTGACTAACATGCCCACCTTGCGAAGTCACCCATTAAAACTACGCACAAGTAAAGCAAAGATCGATGACGCAAGCACTTCTTCAGTAACAGTGGTTGCAGCGTCGAACGCTCTGCACGCGGATGTTTTTCTCTACCACCATGAATTTCTTTAAGCGCAAACTCGACGCTTACCAAACCCCTTATATTTAAGTTACGTGTAATTATACTACTCACAATAACTGAGTAGCCATTTAAGTGTATTTTGACTAGACAATGGCTGCTTGTTTTTCCCCGGTCATCATAGAAAAGTCTTTTCAGTTTTCCTTATTTATCCATGTTTTCTTAGCCTCTTTATAACCAATAGGGAGCTGAAAGGCGTTCGCTTATCTTTCTCTTAATAAAACTGAACCCACGTTCCTTCCGTATTACTTCGAAGAATTGGACACGTGAGAATCCATGGCAAAAAACCCGCCTTAGCTTCTATCGTCGTGCTCTTGCCTAGTCAGAGAACTACACTTTTACCCAATTGCCATCAACGGAAGCTCTTAACTCTTTATCCAGAACCTACCTACAGCGTCTAGACTCAAAATGAGAGCCTCCTATTTGCTCCAAAATTTGTATACTTTGACCACGACAGCGGGTATGCGTTGCAGCCCAAACCTGTGTTAACTCCGTCAGTTTTGAGCGCAAAAGTGCTTTACCCTAGCGTTTTGCTCGACAGTTTTACCGTCGGTTTTGACGATGTCCATCGTATGCTCCACAGCATTCTGCTCAGTGCCCATGTCGCACGCATGTTTGGTCCACTTCATAATTGTTGTTCCGTCCCCTCCCCTTCCAAACTGTGCTTCCTTTCCCCCCTTCCTCCCCCATGCCTAACCTTACACCCCAGTAAGCCGGTGTACTGTCCTTCTGTTGCGCAGAAAGGAACCTCAACCCAAAGCAGGCCTGCCTTCGTCGTAGAGAAGAGGAAAAGAGCGAAGAAGTGTCTGCTAGTGACAGCGGGGCTGTCCTTGCTTGCCCACCGTTAGGTGCTTCGTTTGCTCGTAACGTGAAATTGCCACCACCGTCAGTCGAGGGACCTCCGGTTGGCCCACCTCTGCCGGTACCTACTAGTGTTGCTGGGCATTCCTACGAAACAGGTACTTTCTTTTCTCCCGATATGACCGATATATACTGTGTGTTAAAAGTATTTGATTTTATTTAGGAGTTTTTTGAGCATTGCATAAATTCCTTTTCGTATCCTTTCTTCGAGCTCTTTAAGGAATTCTCTTTGGTCTTCAACGGTAGCCTTGAGCAGCGAATCCAAGCGAGTTCGGGATATATCTGTTTGTCGACTCTGGTGCCGTCATCCTATTAACGGCGAAGGATGCACTCAGCCTGGCCTGTGTCATCGTATGGCAAGAAGTTCATCTTCTTCACGCCAAGTCCCCTTGCACATTTATCATTCTTCTATTCACATAATCTCAAACGGCTGGCAAAACATGCTCAACCACCAGTGTGATAGCAGATTCAATTTTTTCGGCCTAACTACTGGCCTGCGTGTCCGTAGACAAATGGTTACAAACTTGTTGGGCGAAAGCCCGGCCAACAAGCATCCAGGGGGCAAACCTGGAGGGGTGTCTAGCTGCTGATCTAACCCAAGACGGAAATTTATGGAAAATTCGTCAACCAAATGAGTTTTATGATGAGACAGGTACAACTCGCTGTCTACGGGTACTGCGTTTAAGGGCCTGGTGGAACTCGAGAACTCAGCTTGAAATGCATTTGACGGGAGTTAAGGACCACAGCTGCCCGCGAATAAATGAAATCTGCAAATGCTCGAGACTCCTCTAAAAACGCTTTTATGTGTCTATTTTAATCTTCAAACACCAAATATACACCGTAATATTATTTCGAAGTTATCTTACAACATACCCCTTAAAAATGTATGGAACATCTACCCTTGTTATTTTTACCAAAGCGAAAGCTTATCAAGTTACTGCTATATATACACTTTATTGGCCTTTGTTTATGTTTATATTAATAGTTTAAAAGTGAGAAATCATTTTTTATAACGAAACCTGAATTAAGCCACAAAAATAAGTACAAAATAAATAACGAATATTTGGGTTATGTTCGACACAGAAAGATCCGCGAATACTGATGTGTGACAAGGCAGGAGCCAACTGTACATGGGTTACGGTCCATGCTAAGATGACATAGATCCTGTGCAGCACTGGTTCTAGGTGTTATGAACATGAAAACTTTGCTTTAAACCCAAGAACGGGGTTCAGATTTATCGTAAGGTGCAGATAAAGATTTCTGTAAAATACAGAAACCCCCGTTACGACTAACACGGGCTGAAAATCCGTTCAGATAACCAAATATGAATGTTAACCCTAGTATTCTTTTTTATTTCAAGTTTATTGAACATTTTGAGAAGATTCGTGTTGAAATCAAATCTCGGCAACTGTTAAAACTTTGGGTTCAATTTTAAACCTTCAACTTCAACCACGTGCCTTATATTCTTTCTCTTTGACGTTCCTGCATCTTTTCGTTATTCTAGTCATGCATTCTCACCGAATTAAAGTCAAGTACTTGTTTTAAATCTTCGGAGATCTCAAAGTTAGCGAAGAGGCGCTGCGGTTTTAATTTAGGGACTTATCCGTTAGGAATATTCTCTAAAAAATATCACCACTTTACCTTTCGTATTCCACACAGGCGCGTACTCTGGTTATCAAGATCTCCCAGTCGTACATGACAACAGAACTGCAACCTCTTATCCGCCACCCTACCCACCGGATTCTGTCTGTTACCCACCAGGAGAGTCTACGGATTCTTGGCGCTCCTTGCAGACTCATGGTATTCATCCTGAGGATCCCACTGTGGGTTTTCTCTCCGGTATCTCCTTCTCTTCCTCTGTTCCTCCGAGTGACGATCGCCAACCAACGACGACACTACTCTCCAAGTTTCGTCGTACAGAAGCCACTGGCAGTAACGACCGGGTTAGTGTGGACGAACATCAGCAGCAGTCTCAATGTCTGAAAGCAGAGTACGCCTTACTTTCTGCGGAGGGGGAGGAAGAGACAAATACTTCAGAGGATGAAGATGATGAGGATGAGGAAGATGATGTTGATGATGACGACGATTCTGACAGTGGACATTCGGCAAAAGTGCCCTTCCACCGTCAGTTGACCAGTAGTACGGGGGTCGAGGCAAACCAATTGTCTACTAATTCGCCACTCAAACCATCGCCTCCAATGTCGGCCACCTCATAGTATTGCCGTCCTCGCTGCTTGCAGTAGCGCCTTCCCCAGATGACCTCTTTCTCTCCGCCGTGTAAATTAAGGTATTCAGCACTGGGTAGTTGCCTGTTCCCTGCATTTTGAGGCATTCGGTTGAAACCTGGCTTAGAAAACCCTCTTTTCTCACTTAATGCTGTTTTATCCCATCCCACTGCTCGGGTCCTTAAAGAAGGCACAGGTAAACACAGGCAAAAGAGCTCCAACCTTTTAGCCGTTTACATCCCGTCCCCCCCTCCTCCCCCCTAACTGCCTTTTTTGATTGTCACCTCATCTGCATATTGCGCTTGCAGCATTTGCCCTGCTCTTCATGCACTTGCTAAGAGAACGAAGCCAGTCTGCCGTCACCTTGTTGATCTCTCATGCCTTCTCTTTTTCACTCACCCTTCCTTAGCTTCCTCTTTTGTACCCACGTTTTGACTGACCCAGTTTTCATTTGGTCTCCCCCCAAATCCCTTTCTGGCTCTGTGCATTCCAGGCTTCGCTGATCTCGGTTCTTGCGGGTGCCTTTAAAACTTCCATTTTCGCTGCTGTGGTTGCAGCACTCCCGTGTGTCTTGACCTGTCCGTAGCGGAGTCTGTGTATTTCCACTTATACCTTGAAGGTCCAGATAATAGACAGTATTGCCGTTCATCAGCTTTTTTCTGCCTTGACAGCCTTGCCGCGCCCAGGACACGATTTCGAAAAGTTCACCCTGTCCACTGTGAATTGTCGGCATTGCAGGAGTAATCTGTGTCTGCACAGGTTATCAGTTATTTTTTTCTCCGGGTACTAAACTGCCTCCTTCCATCGCAGTTTTTGGAGTAAATCAATTAAACGGCACCAGATTTCCCACCTGCATTCAGGTGATTTTCGTCACTGCCGCGACTGACCGCTGACGATATCTACACCAAGCCTTGTGGCGGTGTGTTCTGTTGCCTCAAAGCCGTGCCTCACATACAATGGCGTGCGCGTACCGTATGAATTGGTTTTATTTGTCCTCTGCTGGCGAGTATAAAATCACTATTTGATGAAGTTTCGATGGTAGTTTGTCCACACGAATTGCATTCTAGTACTATATATCAATTCGGCGGTCGCGGAGGGTGATTTTCACTGTGCCCCACCACGAAGTTGGCGCATGACGATGACAGCAGACTTAAACAGCATCTGCCGCACCCTCTACTGCCATACTGGGCCCGGTGGCGAGACCAAGTTCGGATGCTGAGAGGCAAGATTGTACGCGGTGTTTGACGAGGCTTGAGAACCCGTTTACGCATACAAATCACGACCTGATCCGCGTACGATGGACCAGGTTTCCACAGAATCAAGGGGCGGCCTGGATCCCCTCTGAACAGGAGTGCGATAGAAGCCATCGCAATCTGACTCTGTCCGAAGAGTACCGAGTTATCTCGTTAGTTGGCAGCCTTCCCGGTCACGACTTTTAGCCCGTGAGATTGTTCAAAGTGAGGAAATACGCTACTTACCGTGGTCTACTAAGGATGTGGAACGGAAAGAGCTGTATATATTAGAAACAATGTTGTGCGAAATAGTCACGTAAATCCTTGAGAACTGGACACAGGTGAACAACCTCGGAATAGTTTCCATTGACAATCACCTTTACAGTTACGTAAGTCAGACAGAGTGAAGGGCGAGCTCACGGATGGGTGAGCACACATTGGTGGGAAGCGGGGATGACCGGACGCCCACAAGCTGAATGCAGACCGCGAATTTCACTTGGCAGACGTGAGAGTCAGTTGAAAGGCTTTACCGATTACCATTGGGGACACTGCAGTAGCCATTTCTATCTTGGTAGCAGTCATTTTTCGCTGACACTTCGGCCTCATCATGGGCTTCGCGCTCTCGCTGCTGGGTAGTGGGGACCCGTTATTGGCTAAGTACAAATTTTGTGAGAAACCTTAAAAAGCACTAACCTGTCGCTGTAATTTCATCGTATTTAGCGATACACCGGGAACATCCAGTTTCGGCAATCTACAATTTCAGTAAGTATTACTATATGACTGTAAGTAGCCTACATTTTATAAAAAATTGGATTGGTCTTTGGTGCGATGTGGCGTGCCTGGAGTGTAATTAGCCAGATTATTTTTCTATTAGCTACCGCGCTTGAACTATTTTTAGTACGTAATTATTTTAACGTTTCGATCTAACAGCAGACCCTGAAGCCCTCTGCAAAAAGTAAACCCTAATAGGAACTTAGTACTTCAGTCATATATCCGTGGTATAGAGGCCATACGGTTTTGAAGTTTCATTGTTCATTCACATCTCCACGGTCCGCTATAGATTTTCTTCGTGTAATTAACTCAGCTATATGCATTTGGTTGCGAGCTATATCGACTGCACAGGCTAAACTCATCTATGACTATATCGTCCAGTTTATCCGTTCACAGAGGAAGTCTCGAGTGTAACAAACAAGGTACGCCATCAGTTGTAGCTGTTTGAATCCTCATCGAGTCAGTTGAATTGCTTCCAATCCATAGCACTCACATGTTTAACACAAAGTACAATGTAAAAAAATTACACGGTCACAAAGGTGATTCATGCGCAATCGTTTTCCACGGCTACCCCTTTTTCGACAAGCCGCGTGGTCGAATTATGCCTATACTATTTGCAAAAGTGCTTATTTTTGTCCACAGAATGGAGAAAAAAGAATTTATCTGTATGATTTCCCTTTCTGGATTTTGATCGTTTTTTCAGCAATAAGTGCACTAGTTGCTTTTTTGTGCTCTGACTCGCTTAGAAATGATCTTCCTCCATCCTACAGTATTTCGCGTTTCTAATACACTGTGTCCTATATCCGGACAGTGCGTCGCATCTTTACAGGTCACCGCTGTGCTCGGATAATAGACGAGCATTTATAAAGTGCTGAAAATAGCTTTCTACTCATATCCAGCAAAGAAGCTTGGGTCTTCGGAGTGAATAAGGCCTGATTACATCCCATTAGAAAAAACCCTGCCTAAGTATCCGCAGCGCAGGACGACATGCGGTCACGTGTATGAAGCCGTCCTGCTTACGAGTCAGCAATTACCACCTTCCTTCTTCGGAAGTGGCCGATAACGTTCACAGGACTTGTACGGCCTTCATCGAGGCGTACGGTCATTAGAACAAACATGGAGGCCGCTGGCAGGTCGTTTAGAATCCGATACCCTTTAGCGGTATTGGACTGAACAGAGCTTCCGTTCACCTGACCTGGCAACGAAACACCCCTGTTCTCGTTTGGGCGCCTTTTTATAGTTGCATCCACCCAGGTTTTCGGCAGTATCTGCAAACATCTTATTTTGGCATAGACTCGACTGATTAGCCAGTATTTGGACCCTGAATTTTCGCTTGGTAGATGCACGTGTAAAGCAAATAATATATGCCGTTGTCCTTCGGCCTTGGAAAGTAGAAGCGTCTAAACAGCACTCAGAAAAGAAAAACTGATTTGTGTTGTCTGGTTCCGTTGAGGATGAATGTAGTTTTTTTTAGTTTTTCCGCTCATCAAGTGCCGTCAGAAACTCCCATGGGTCACAAGTTATCGCTCCTTGGTGGACTTCGATCAGGGGAAAATAGCATAAAGGTGATATCATGTTGTTGTATAGGCGTTCTGCTTGCGAGCTAGAAGCCTGGACAAAAAAACCGGCGTCTTGTAAGAGAAGTAGGAAGTCGAAAATTTCGATAGGTGAAATAAAAAACCAGCCATTATTTAACCGGATTGCTCACAAACATTACCAATCCTGGTATCACCGAGGCAACACAAACACAAGAAGTTACTTTTTTGTCTACCTTCAGCCTATGAGGCGTATGAACAGTGGTGGGTCTGGACCATCGTCGCATCCAAACGGTCACTCCATGATCTTCGATACGGTTGGATGGACTTCGGACGTCTTTACACGGAGGGTAGTACCCTGCTGCGGATACATTACTGGCAATTGCCACTAGACTCCCGCCGCCATCATCTCCTTAATAGCACACTTCGAATAACGTGATCGAAACCAGTTGAATGCGTTTGCGGCAGTACGGCCACCTCAAGCTACGCTCTCCGTCGCGTGCCCCACGGGCTGTGCGCAGCGATGGTATGCGCGTCAATTAGTTCATAACTAGGCCAATAAGCTCAGCATCTATCGCACCCTCTCTCACTCACCATGTCAAAACGACCGAAGACGAACGTATGCGCACGTCACACACGACCTTGTCCCCATTGCATATACCAGTCTACTGTGAGCATAGCTCGAGTCCCACCTGGGTGAGAATTCCACATAGGCAACACTGGGAAGCAGCCATCGCAGCCTGCCTCAGTCTTCTAGTCACTCCAATATCCTAAAAAATGGACCAAGGTATCTAGTCCATTGGCAGCTTTTCAAGTCAGGGTTGATGGCGCGTCGGGATAGGTTCGAGTGCCTCTGATCTATTATAGTATGGATGCGTTAATTTGCCGAACGATGGATTCTAAAGTGTCTATCTCAACCACTCGTCCCTCTTCCATAAGGCAGTTTAATACCCCGGCCTGAAAAGCACAGTGGCTACCAAAACCAAAAAACCGTCTGCTTGTGTTACACACACGGCATAGTCCCCAATGTAGATATTTTTAGTTCAGTGTAAGGGTGACTCGGGCCTCGTATGCATTTGAGAGTGAGTCCGGTACTGGCAAATGCATCCTCGCGGTTTACAGGCAATTTTCTTACATTTATACATCCAAAACCTTTTATCCTTCCAACTGCTCGTGGCAACTCCCTCCTACTCATAGCTGAGGGTCTGGATGCCATATCACCTACCTTGTGTGATCTTTTTGACAGTCAAACTTGCGTGAGATCAGAAAACTCTGGACGCTTGTCCTCGAGGGGGGAGTTAAGGAACCTGACGTATGTTTGCGTAAACGGCTGTTAGGTTTTTGTCAGCCAGTTAGCGTGACTCCAACGCACTATTGGATAGCGAGACCACTAGTGGCGAATGCATCCTCGCGTCAAATGGACGCATTTCTAGCCAATAGCCAGTCTGAATTACTTCAGCCTTTATTATCCGTGGCAGCTGCCAATGACACAGAAGCCCGGTCCTAACTGAGGGTTAGTTTGCAATACCTTTCTTTCGATGTAACCTTTATGACAGTCTGACCTGCGTGAGATCTGTAGCAGATGAATACATTATGGTAAATCTGGAGTTGGGGGCAGAGATGACGTTTAGCATGGGGTGAAAGGGCCGTTTGACTTTGTCAACCACTGCGCATAATATCGTGCAGTCAGCTGGACTTGGACAGGTAATTGCTGTGTGCGGGAATGAGGCCGATGTAACCGAACACATCCACGTTGCAATTTAATCGACCCGTAACGCTTCAGACGGAGCTGGCTTGAGGGGCTGAAAAATGACGCAGCTGCTTACTGTGGTTCAGGATTATGGGGCAGACTGCAGTGCCTTTAGCTTGGTGCGGTATTTATGGCAGTCCAAATTGCGTGAGCTCCAAGACCGCAGGATGAACGCTGGTTACTGTGGAGTTTGGGAGCTCGTGGTGTGTGCATAAGGTACACACGTCGTCATTTACCGGATCAAATATCATACCCGACTGTCATGGTTTTTTAGGGTAAGTGTTATTATTGTGTTTGGGGCTGGCCACCTGCGCCCGATCCCGCCTACAGTCTTCTTGACGCCGAGCACAGGCGGTTGGGGTATAAAAGAGTGCAGCGCAAGTCTACTATCACTTAAAACTAATCCACGCGCAAGTCACGGTCCCGATTTCACCACGGTGGACCTCGTCGGAATCGACGGCCTTACTGCCGTTCGCTACTGACGAATGCCTTCTCACGTCAAATGAACGCATTCCGGTCTAACGGCTTCAGTCTTCACTGATCAGGAGGCGTGCAAATGACGTGTGAACTCTTCTACTCAGGGCTTTGACTCAGACTGCAGTTCCTAATTATTTATAGGGTCTTTATGGTAGTGTGACTTGCGTGAGATGCGATACTGCAGAAGGCATTCTTGGGGCTCTTTAGAGCTAGGAAACAGGTGTTGTTTGGCAGACGTTAACAGGCCGTTTACTATGATCATTAATCACACCCGGTCACATTCACATTTAGCCTGACTCAGACAAGCCCTTGACATACGAGGGAGTGACACCGCTTCTTGGCTAATGCACCCTCATGGTAAACGTGCGCATTTTTTCCACTTAACCAACCTGGTGCCCGGATGGCTGCCAGGTGTGCATCTAGCCGCTACTCAGACCTGAGTGGTAGGTAGAAATGGTTCGCTCTTTATATGGTCTTCATGGCAGTCTGACCTGCGAAGGACCCGTGACCGTTGGAGGCATACCAGAGTTAGGAGGCTGGTGGCGTAGCAGGCTGCTTAGCTTTACCAGCCACTGCAGCCAATCCGCTGCCTAGCCTGACTACGACAAATGATTTGTTTGTGAAAGAAAAAAGCCGGCACTGGTGAATGCATTTTCACAGAATATCAGCAGACGTTTCACAATAATTAAAGTTACGCACTTAAATCAGTATACCAACTCACGTGACAACTTGCTCCCATTCAGGCATGAGGGTCAAACTGTAATGAGATCCTTTTATAGATTATGCTAATTGTTTGATACGCGTGAGATCACAGACCACAGGATGCATGCTGGCACGTGCGAAGTTATAGGCGCAGAGAGGTTGTCTAGGTTTGTCAACAACTGCGCCCAATCTCATACCCATCCAGACTGAATTGACAAAGTCCTTTGCGTAAGAGGTAGAGGTCGACTGTGGCGAATGCGTGCTTAAAGCGAATCGAACCACCCATCATTCTAATCAGTCTGAAGAGCGTGGAGGCAGCCACATAACGTGACAAGTTACTCCGGCTCAGGACCGAGGGTATGGTCGCTGTGCCTTGCTCTTGTTGTTGTCCTTATGACAGTCCGACTTGCGTGAGTTCCAAGGTCGCTGGGTGCATGTGACGATAAATAGTCCCGGAGCATGCAGTGGCAATATCCTTAGTTTCGGCTGCCCGACAAGCTGGTCATCCGGTCATCTGTAATAGCCCCCTAAGCACTTAAACATTTTTCACTGGATGGGGCTTCACTTGCCGGTGTCCCCATAATTCAAGGGGGTGGACTATGCGCATCGAATTCATACGCCACAGGAAACCATTTTCCCACCGAGCCGTCGGATGCAGCTCGTTTTTAGGCGCTCAGATGGCTATGGCCCACGCCCACTGGTGCAGCATGTCGAAGGCCAGTGGCTCGGGAAATACTTTCCCTCCATTAATTCTCTGATGCTCCTATTGTACAACAGCTTGGCGTGTAGCGTATCAGAATTCAGGACTTACGAAGGTTTTTAACTTTTCAGCGCCTGACGCACCGGTGTGCCCTCCATTGTATTTTTTCTCAGTATAATCGTGGCTGGTTGGGCGAACATTCTTGAAAAACGCACTGTTGGCCTTTGACGGAAAGATCTTGCTACGCCAAGGGCACCGTTTTCTGAGTGGTAAGGTGTTTAAACCTCTGAAAATATAAAGCTAAAAATTGACGATCTACCACCCAAGGCTTTAAAAGCTGTAAATAAAATCCCAAAGTATAAAGAACCAAGATCACCCAACATTTTTTTCTAATTATGAATAAGAGAGTAAAATAGCGCAAAAAAAGAAGAACTGGGCAAAGCAAAAACGAGTGCCCTGTAGGCTTAACTTGCGAGAAAAGCAGCGGCGCTGGTCAACCAATCACAGATCGGGAGAAATAGGTCTACAAAAGGACGATGAAAGACTAAAAAAGCCCTATAAACCGTAGGAATTGTGGGAAAGACTACATCAAATTGCATTCGATCCCGCAACAGGCCAATTTAGAAGAAGTCTGGTAAATACGGGGCGGAATGAGATTGAGGTCGGAGTCATCAGCAGACTTATTCATATTGCATTCACCCCACCGGAGTTCGTCCGCGCAAACGTCGTCGTAGAAATGGTCGCTGGAAGCAGGAGAAAGATGAAGAAAGTTAAATGATCTTGAAGGCTAAACGGTCGAACAGTTTTTCGGCTATTCCTCCAAACTAGGCATGGTGACCGCAAGTATTAGAACACAGTTTGTTTAGAGTAACCAGCGCCGTGCTGCCAGACGACATTAGTACAGGTGCTCTCTCTTCCGTAGCTAACGTCGACTTCGAGTGAGCTCAAAATGGCGACCTTGCCATGCAAACGGCGTGGGAACGATCGATATTAAAAATTAGACGCTAATAAACCCTGTTAACCTTATATTTACATCACCCAGCACAGGCCTGACGAAGAATTACCGAAAGCATGTGTTCGCCGACTTGACTTTTCAAGAATAGGATGTCGCAAAAAGAATTAAAACAGTCCTCAAAAACGAACCAAGACTGTAGAATACGGGTTCAAATATCCAGTAGAGATAATTTGAGATAACTCTGGCCTAGTATGTCTAAGTAACATGGGACAACAAATTTCGTTCTCCCTTCCCTGCAGAAACGAGATCGTGAATATACCAGGCATATTCGGTCACTGACAGGTTAACTGTACGATCAAAACCGAAAACCCCATTGTTTTAGTGAGAGTCGATCGGGATTCTACAGCATTTATTGTGAATATACTCATTTACAAGATCTTCGCTAATGAAATGTGCAAGGGGAATTTAGCGGGCAGGTTCTATGCGGATTTTCGGCGACTGGGAGGAACTGTACTAAGAAAGCGGATTGAAAAACGAAAAAATTTCCTTAAACTGCCGAGCGCGATTTTAGGCGTGCCGAGAAACGACTTCAGAGTTTAACTAATTTATTCCAGCTCCCTCAAGATTAAGCAGATAATGAGTGATGGCGAATGCGCCATTTTTGGCTGCTAGACTCTTGTGGGGCAGATCAGTGATTAGCATGTGCGTGGCTGAAGCAACGTAGGCCGGTTATCATGTAATAGCGTTTGATGGGGGAGGAGTTGATAGTTTCAGGAGTGTTATTGGAGACACTGTGCCGATCTGTTAGTTAATAAAGGCAGCAGGACGGAATTTTTAAAGAGTATTGGGAGGATCATTTATTCCATTTTGAAATAACTAGTCGATAATATCAAAATGGAGCGGTCACGTGACTAACGGACCTTATGAGCGGATAAAAGTATTAGTAGTAGTAGTAATATGAGTATAAGTAGTAGTAGATTAGTAGTAGTATAAGTAGTATTTGTAGTAGTAATAGTTGTAGTATTAGTAGTAGTAGTAGAAGTAGTCTTCGTAGTAGTAGTACTTGAAGCGGATAAAAGCGCTTCGACCGACAAGTTCGCAGCATGCGGACCCGTGTACTCACACAGCTGTATAAAACACAAAACTCCCGCTCATAATTTCTTTGATCCTTTAAGTTTTTCATCCTTGGGGTTTAATTAATTTCCAACCACTTCGTCTTCTTATCTAAATTCCTTTTTTGTAAGTGTGTACCTTTATTGATGATTCTTACGCATTTTCTCATTTTTCACATATTCAGAATATAATAATGTTATGCCCGTCTTTCGTTTGCAGTCTAACATATCGGTATCCAACTATTTAGCTGTTCCCTACTTACCCCCTTCAAAGTACTTTGCAATGGATTCTATAAACGATAAAAAGTAGTGGGCACATGGCTCTTTGGAAAAGAACTCATACTATAAGCGCAGTAACAAGTTTGAGCATGATTGTTTAATTTGGCAGCTACCAGAAGCACCTAAAACATATTATGCTCGTTTGGCCTCAAAACAAAATAAAACGGTCTGTCCAAAGTCTGACAAAGTGAACTCAGGAACAGAAATAGTCTAACAGAGTCATCTAATTACGACCGAGGCAAATGCACGGTGTGAGTTGAATTTTCCATTCAAACACGACGTCTACCTACTTACCACGCCGATGATAACGACGCTACATCGCCAGAGGCCGAGTGTAGATTGGCCGAATGCCCATCTTACCCTCTGCCGTCTATCTGGTGCACGAACTCATATTGACAATGCCTACGTCACCCCCGGCACCGCTGACCGTTTCCTCGCAGCAAGTTCGGTTTGGTATGAGTCCTCGTGCCCCATGTACGTGCATTTCAGGGCACCCATGAAAGATAAGGCTCCCCGGATTGTAGAATTCGGTGAGGAACTTCAAAAGCTTACGATAACTGTGCGTCAATCGAGACGGTTATCAGCGATTCTCCAGTCCGCTTCCAATTCACATCTAGACAGAAGGCCACGGACGAATTTCGGCTTTGCCTTTGGGTCGGCTGAATTATATCGGCCGAAGAGGTTTAGCGAAGTAGCGAGTTGCGCTGCGGACATACTGCAGAACTTTTCGTCTATCGGCAGATGTTGTGACTCAGCTGACATGAATATCTAATTAATTATGGAGGTGTAATAAAACAACCAATTCTCACGTTTTGTGTACTGGTGCGCACTTGGGAAACTGCAAAGCACAGTATTTCGAAATACAACCAATAAAAGGCAAGTACAACACTTTAGCAGCAATACCAAACGTAAATATACTCAAATTCTATCCAAAAGAGTTAAAATACGTTGCAGCACAGCGGTCAACAAGACCTGAACGGTGATACTTTGATAATCGCGTCGGGATTAATGAATACCTAAGTCACTTTATCGAGCAAAGTAGACACGGAGTGAACAGGGAGGGGGGGCTATTGCCCATGTAAAAGGAGTCTCGAAGGCGGTCTGTTGATTGTTACATACCGCCGGAATCGATATAAGCCAGAGACCCTAGGCCACAACTTATAGCCCTTTGACACCTAATGACACGCTGTCACTTACCGGAACCTCGGCAGTTGACTAAAGAAAGTGCTGTAATAATGAGCACTGCAAATGCGTTTGGGGAAACCGGGCGAAAATTTCCCACACGCCTACACGAGTAAAAATTAGCAACTTGGAGGCTGGGCCCAGATACACAGCTTGCAACGCACATTTGAGACATTGGTCCCACTTTTCACCTCCAAAGAGTAACTTACTTAGGATGAGGCAGCCCAAGAATCGAACGACCTATGCATGTATAATTGAGGCTATATTTTCAGGTGACAGTTCGACCATCGGTTTCGACGAGGTTCACCGTGTGCCCCACAGTAAGATGCCACAGACACGGCGAATTGCGCGTGAAGTAGATTATAGTGGTGATGGACATGCGTTGCATCTACTGCACGCTCTCCCCCTCCCCACCTGAGCCTGGTATCATGACCAAAATCAAGCAGGCCAGAGTCCGGCGAGGGCGCAGGAGGCCAGCGCGGTCGGAGCCGTCCGAGGGCGCCGCTAAACCTGGCTCGGATCCCACGGAATTGTGGTACCATAGAGGCTACATTAAGACGGAACCATTGCAGCCTGACTTTCAGTCCCGCCAGTCGGTTACTCCATAGAAACACACACTGGACTAATTGCGTGGTCTGAGTTATCCCGTCAGTGGGTAACCTTTCAAGCCACGACTTTTAGCACAGACCGTGATAATCTGAGGCTCGGGTCGCACATGCAGCTAAATGGAGAAGAAGACGAGGGACACACTTCCCACTTACGTGAGAGGTGCGCTTTGCAGGCATGCGTTGTGTGATGTAGGTACTGATGAGGAGAAGAGCGGTGGTGTTCTACCACAGGTTCTCCTGGAGGTGCTAAAAGGCCCATGCGGTGAGTGAATGTGCGTGGTGACGGCTTATAACGCAAGCAGTGGCCAAATCTACCAAAAGACGGAGACAGCGAAGGAAGAAAATCGTTCAGCCCAAGTTTGACTTGCTCGGCAAGTCATCTGAATTTCTGTTGCATTTTCTGCATTCAACGCTTCCATAATAGTGAGCCTACCAAGCTCTACAAAACGTCAGCAACATAATAAATCCGTTCCAATGGGTTAAACAGAAGGTTGAAAGTTGTCAGGCTGAGCACAGATATCTTTTGATGGGAGTTCAGCAGTGAAATGCAGAAATGGTAGGTTTTAGAACTGCATACACCCGTTCTCTTAGGTCCTACTTATTGAGTCGCTCACTGAACTGCCTGTGCGATGTCCGCTCGCAAAAACGTCGACTTATTTGAAGGTGTTCATAAGTATTACAGTGGGAAACCGTACATCCTCGGTCGAGAAGCATGGACTGGTCAACACAATTTACTTCGATTATACAGTGGGCAAATCCTAGGTTGCAACACTTTTCATTTAAGCCCTCACTGTATAGATCAGGTATTCCTGCTGGCGAAGAACGCGCCTCGTTAACGCGAACCTACGCTGAGAGGTATTTTTCCTTTGATGAAAAAAAGTGGAAGGAGAAAATTGATAGGAAAAAGCGGACTCACGGATCGGATTCACTATCTGAATTTATGGAAAGTAGGCTTTCGCTCTGTTCACCCAAAAAATCGGAACGATGACGACTATTTTTGGTCCTCATGGGCACTCTTAATCTACTCCATGGAATAATTTTATATCGTTGTACGCATGGTCTGGAAACTTCAAAGTCGGGAACTTTTAGCAGCTCTTCTGTGGTATTTTATTAAATATTACAGAAACATACCGTGGACATCCATTGCCAAGACCAGTGCCTTTAAAGTGCAATCACATAAAGACGCCTGCTTCTCCTTTGCCCCTCGTTTATGCAAAAAATGCAATGCACGAGCAGAGATCACGCCAATAGAGTTCTTATTTCGACCTAAGAAAATAACGTAAGATGAGCGGAGATAGATGAAACAGAGCAAATTCATTATGGCATGTAGCCATAGTATAAGTGGGCGGAATGATTTTACTAGTCTACATTTATGTCGGCCATCAAAATTCTTTCAAAAGCTAATTCGGCTATTAATTTTTCGAAATACTGATGAGCGTCTGCGTGCGGACCATTCCTACTGCCGTTGAAACAACAGTACCAAGCTCGAAAAGTATTATATGACAACTCCTCCTTCTATACACCAAAGAACTCGGGAGGGGTTCTCTGGCTTTTAAAGTTGACAGCAGATGTGAAGACGACGTTGGGATACACTGTCTCTCTGAACCTGTTTCATCATTAACTTTTGAAAGTTATCCACAATCGTATAAAAAGTTCGGTGGAAGCCTTCAACTTTCAGCAAGTACCAGGCGTCGAGGAGAAAAATTGGTCTAAAGATGAGAAAGTTCGAAAATGCTAAGTATGAATACGGATATAAACCGCAAATGACTTTTTCCGTGCATGGAAATCAATTCAAAGTACATTTGTTTAACACTCTAGGTATGCTGGAAGATGCATATGCATTGACGGCAAAGCAAAACGTGCAATAAATCTTCCAAATAATCATAATGGCACAGCCTTCTCCGGGCCCTGCAATTTAGATGACTACTGTATTTAACTTCTGTTGCGGTCACAGTTAGAGGAGTGCAAAACCAGTCTACAGTAAATGTCATCCAATAAGTCAGCGAAGTCTGCTTGTTCTGTCGTGGTTATATTCTTATATTTACTAAAGCTGAGCCTCGCTTTGATGGTAAGCTAACCGAATAGTTGCCCCTTGTCGAATTATAACTTTCGGCGAGGCCTACACCTAGAGGCAAGCGCAGACGCTCAAGAAGCATCACTGAGAGTAAGTGGTGCTTAAGAGGAATATGAACCACCGCAATAACTGGTAGGTTTCAAATACTCCTTCTACCCGTCCGAATGCAGACAAAGTTCTGAAATTCACCAAGACAGGGTCACGCAGCGTAACCTGTCGACGGATATGATTTGGGGACCAGTACACCACTGAAGAGATAGGTTTAGAAGTCTCAATCATAAAACTCTTACCAGATAGTAGATGTGCTATCTCATGGAACGTTAACGGAAATTCTGAAATGTGTTTTCGATTAGAAAAGATTGCTTATGCAGGGTATTTATATTAGGCATCGTGCAGCACAATCCCAGGATACTTCAGTCACTTCAGCATGACGAATTTTGAAACGAATTTATTTTCGCTCGCCTGCAAAAACTTCACCCTGTAAAAAATGCTACTTAATACGTGGTACTTTTCCAAATGATTTTCGGTGTACTTATAAATTCTTATAGTGTATTAAAAACATCTACTAAATATTATTTTATGGTTTCGATTTGGAACTCGTGAGGTCTTGATTTTGGAAGGCCTAGGGCGCTAGGCCACGCTCCTCCCGCTCACCGCCCCCCCCCCCCATCACACCCACTTTCTCGTCAGTCCCTCTAGTAAAAGCTGTCCTGCCAATTCTATAAAATTACCTGCTATTCTACCTCATATTTTAGTTCCGATATGTTAATTGTAATATGAACAGAGCCGTAACACAGGGTATTCTATGGTTTTGCTTTGTTCACACTGGCAGTCGCGGACTTGTGACCGTTCGACAAAGATAATTTATTCATTCGATGATTCAATACTATATCGTAAGGATTGTGTCGATCCAAATGGTTCAGACGCTTCAAAAACAGCGGAACCCTTGTTGTTGCACGGTTGAACATTTTATGCCCACGATAGACAGCGTGGAACCAAACAATTTGGGTAGATATTACTATAGTCGATGTGACTAGACTTTAAAACTGCTTTTGATCGGGTCAGGTCACTGAAACTAGCGTAAACGCAGTCTGTTTTAACAGAACCCTCCGATGATAACATTCTTTGCCGTTACTGAAATGAGGGAAACTCCATTCATTCCTGTTAATTTACTTGACGGTTGCCTCTTTAGAAATGAAAAAGACCTTAGTCCGGAGTGTTTCGCACGCTTTTCTAAAGAGCGTAAGTGGCAAAACAAAAGCAAAATGTCCTCTCTTCCGACGCACACCCTTCTATTTCCGACAGCGCGATGGCTGTTGTTACTTATTGCCTGTCAAACGCTGTTGTTTAAGCACACGGCTAATTTCAAGTCCTAATGGAGACATCGAATTCGGGGATTACCTTTTGTTTTCAAAAGTGCTATTAAACAGCTGGAAAGTTCATAAACCACGAAGCAAGATGTCTATGTTTACCACTATCCTAACAAATGACACACGGTGACGTGTTCTCGTTTACGTTTTCGGCCTCACAGAATTCGTGCGTTGATTTCCCCTGAATCAGAACTTCCTTCACTTTCACAAAGGTTGAAATCCCAGTTGGTGGATTTAAACTTGCGTCCTCATTGTGTTCTGTGGTTCCTGTCTATGGCTAGTCTCCTCGCTTGTTAATCTAACACATCACTACGAGCCTATCGCAAAAAGAGGGCTTATGTAAAGGGATATTAGCTGTATGGGCTGCTCGCCTTCCTCGAGAGTGTAAATTCTGGCTGTAACTAATATAAATAATAATAGCGAATGGTTGTTAAGCAAAGATCAACAAGTAAAAACTAATCGGGACCTGCCTCTTTCTCGATCTCAAGAACGCCAGACACCCACCCATACACGGACTTTGAGGTTTGCGGGCGTGCTTCAAGTTCATACGATTCCGTTTGGTGTGACCAACGGGGTTGCGTGTTTCCCAGGACAGCACTATTGCGCGCGAGCAACTGAAGAAATTTTTTGTCTACGTGGGCAATATTACCATTCGTGGGAACGGCATCGCGGAGCGCAATGTAAACCTTCAAAAATTTCTCAGTCGCCGAAACGCATGGGCTGAATTCTATTGAAGTCAATAGCACCATCGCTGTGAAGTAAATTAAGCTCCTTGATTACGAGGTGTTCAAGGCCTGTATTAAATTAGATGTGGATCGCCTGAGGCCCCCAGTTGAAATATATCACCAGCGAGTCCTGAAGTTACGGTAACGAGCCGTGGGAGTGTTTGCTTCTATTCACAATGGAAATTCCTTTGCTCAGATAAAACTCATAAGCTTATCCAAAACAAAGTGCCTAACTTGTTACTAGATATAATGAAAGCACTTGAAGCTCTTAAGAAGAAACTTGCACGACATAATCGCTACCGGCCTAATGATAGTACCGACAAAGGAGACTGGAATTGTCATTCCTGGCTGATGACGGATAATAAGCCGGAAATTGCCATTCCGGTCTCCCTTGTCTTTGTCATTCATATCATTCTGCCACCATGCGGTTGCTGGCGGGGCTCTACAGTGAGCCCCAAAGCACAACGGGACGAGTGAGTCCCGTAACCGATCGGTGAACACCCATCTACCATAATCGCTACCAACCAGTATGCTGTGCCATCAGTTGTCGAAGCCGAGGTTTCAGACGTCGAGGTTGTCACCACATTTAACGTTCTTTTCGAAACGCCTATCCGCGAGCGTACACCACAGTGAAAAACATAAAGAAATGCAAGTAATTTGTTCTCGGTAGTAATCCTTAAATCGTCGCAGACAGACGTTGTCATTTTTATCGATGATAACCAGCAAACGGGAGGGAGAGAAAACAACGACACGATTGCTAG
Source organism: Schistocephalus solidus (assembly GCA_017591395.1). Classification (NCBI taxonomy): domain Eukaryota; kingdom Metazoa; phylum Platyhelminthes; class Cestoda; order Diphyllobothriidea; family Diphyllobothriidae; genus Schistocephalus; species Schistocephalus solidus. Next base: position 113,753 of record WEDG01005576.1, read on the forward strand.
TTGCGCAACGGCTTTGCTTGGAATGATTTCAAAAGACTACATGGGTAATAACCATCGTTGTATCTCGCAACTAAGGCACTTTGCCTGAGTGAAAAACTTCAATTATTCGGCGGAACATATTCACACCGTTGATGCCAGATGTCTAACCTGCTGCGAAATAAAACCGTTTTCTCTCGAACACAAGGCGCGCTCACCAAGGCAGCCTAGCAGTTCGAACGACTGTCAATCGACCTACAATGTTACTTTCGTCAGTGACGTGTAACCGTTCTTTCCTAACGAGTACTAACAAAGATTCGCGTTTTCCGTTTGAATTTTCCTGTTCTGACTATATTAGTAGAACAGTAAATAAACTTCCATGTCAGCTATTCCGCAACTTCGGTATGACTTCGTGCATCCATACCAATCGGGGATCGTCATTTAGGCCAACCGACATTCGGCAGTTCGCTTTTTATAAGGCATAGCACTAATAAATATTAACCCTTCCGAGCTAGTAACACTTTCTTTCAGTTGGATAACATGGGTGACTGCACCACCAACGTATGTTAAAATGCACACGATCGGAAGACTGTTTCCATACCTCGGTCGCACAGCCAGAGTATATTGTGAGACGATGCACTCTTACTGCGACTTTTCAAGATAGGAGACCAAATATGCAATTGACTGGCCGGATTAGGTCACCCGGCTAATCACTTGTCCTTTAGTCGTTTGATAAGTGCCCGCGCACCTAAGACAAGACTAATGTTTGACTTTGGCGGGCCGTAAGTTCGTTTGGCTGCGCTCCTCAGAATTGCGAACGCTGATAATAAGTTTAAAGCGTTACGCTCGCATCCTGACGCCTGCGCTAGCAGGCGCCTCAAGCTCGCACTCTCACACGTATTTAGCGACGGCGTGTGTCCATATCAGAGCTTTTTTGAAGAGATGACCCTCTCCCACTCTTCCCCTCTTCCATTAGTGTGCACTCTATCGAACGCCGCTCGCTGTTTGACAGCTGCCTGCCTTGTCTTCTAGACCCACGCGTTTTTCCGCGAGACAAACCTCCCACCTCTATCCTCTCCCGGTAGATTTCACTCCATGGACCCTACTCTGGGCAATTAATTGGTAGACATATATGTCGTCCGCTGTAAGTGCAGTGGAAAATAATCATATAGAAGACCCGGAGGAAGCAGAAATTCATATGGACGCTACCTCTGAATCGGATAAGTTAACGGTTCAAAAGTTACGTGAATAGGTCTTGCGAAACAACATTGCACACGCACACCTATGTGAACTTTTTGGAAACAATTAAGCCATAAATACCCGAACTACCAGCTGACCCAAGAACGCTCTTGGGGCTTCGTATAAGTAGGAGGTAGCCCCTACGTGTACGGGGGAAAACGTCCACGTCGGCTTAGAAAAAAACTTCACACGCTTATGCTTAAGAATACGGTGCTTGTAGCCGGCGATTTGGAAATACAGTTGGTCATTGTCGACCTCCCGATTTATGGGAAATGAAAAACACAAATGTGGTCTATTTTAAGAAGAGAAGTGCAGCCCTTCCTTAGAAATGCATTTCCGGTAGGCATTTATTGTGGCGACGGAAAGCCTTCCGATGTGCACGCTTTCTAAAAGTTAATTGTTAAGGAGATTATATACCCGCAAGATAATGGAATCCAGATGGAAAGACATCAGCCTAACTAACAACAACTTTAAGAGCAAGCAGATCTTACGTCGATTTCAAGTTTTTTTTTAAAATTATTGTTGGCTTGCAGGCAACAATACAGGACCATCATCAGCTAACCTACCGCCTTCAACACAATGCGGACAGAGGGACAAGAGACGAGAAACCTTTGTACTTTTGAATTTTTAATACATTTTTCTGTAATGAACGTACGTTCATTACAGAAGACGTCTTCACAAAGCCAATACCTTAATAAGAAAGGTGCAGGGGGTATAAAATTCGTAGTACGTAAAAGGATTCGAGTGGAAGACGTTAGTACCCTTTTCGCCGGTTGCCTGATATATCGATTATTCTATATCCATTAGATATACATTTTGCGGAAAAAATAGATATAGCACAGATATACATATTTCGATTAACAGATATTTACTGGAGACCTAGTAGATATTGCTTACTATTGTAAGCTCGCTATAGCTATAGGGTAGCGAGCTTAAGTTTTATGTTAAGTGTGCGTACAGCTTTATGAGTTCACTACCCTTCAAACTTCTTGTTAATGCGCTTAGTTACTGTCAGAGCCTGTACTTGAATAAAACTGTCAAAGATCCTTCAACTGCCCCCCGGAAAGCTTACCACCGAACGCCGAAAACTCAGCGCAGGAACAACCACAAAACACAGCCGCAACCATTCTGTCCTGGCCATGAATATATAAATCTTGACGGCCAATCATAATTTCGCCGCTTCTTAATTTAAATATGCTGATTTAATTTGCTTGTGATAACAATTTTCCTTCGCCATTTTCCCGACATGTTGGCCCTTTTGTCCTTTAAACGCAAATTTTCCCACTAAGCATTAAGTTTTTCCAGTATATATTCGTTTTTAAGGTTTTTATTGTTATACTACAATTCTCAAAGGATCAGTTCTGTAATAGACCCGTTTTAGATACGCAACGAATCCCAAATTACTGACGCCCAAATAGGAACAAGACAGTTGTGAAGGGGAAGAGTTTGGGATTATTTGGTACTAGAAATTAGAATTCTATTAGGGCTTGGTCCTGAGAGGATCCTTTTGGTGGGATCGGTTGTCCTGAGCAGATCTTTGGCAGGTCCGTAGGAGAAGGAGCGGCGATGGCTGGAGGAAGCTTCAGAGAGCGGCCTCCGGTCAAACGTGATCAGCCTTAATTGTCCTCGGTATGTATGTCGTGTTCTCCAGACGATTTGATATGTTTACATAGAATAGACCAATAGATATGCATAAATCACGCATCGTAGATCAAATACACCAATGACTGGCCAATAGGATTATCAGTACAGTTTTTATGGCCTTCCGGTCTCGATTGGTAGTAACGACGTTTTTACAGGTAGTAAAAATAGACTTCCCGACTTTTCGAGGGGCCAATATTATCAACGGTTAAAAGTGACACAAGCCAATAAGTTAAGAGAATTGACATGAAAACTTGTGCATGCTATCCAATGGGAGTGTTGGCTCCTGGCGCTTGTAATCTGCTAGTAATATGAGCTACTAGAAAAAATTGAGAAACTTTGATTCGATCTTTACACTGCCCCCTCCTTTCTAAAGTTATCATTGTCCCCAGCGAACTCAGTGTCTTCTCACGGACGTAAGGGGTCCCTCGATTTTTGAGGGTTATAAAGCAGTGGCATTGCGGTTTCTTCTCACCTATGTGTAGGATTTCAACTCAACTATCGAACCCCTCACGATCCACGCAACACACTACATCACCTGGTTGTTCTGTTCTGTGGTCTCCATTGGCTGTCCCCCAGTGTAAGTCGATTAAACTGAACCGTGAATTCAGATGTGTAAGGTCGATTTTCGATCTTGAATTAAGCAGATCGTATCAGAGAGCATTCTGGTGAAGGTATATGGCCCTGGCCAGTCCATTACTAACTTACTTGGTAATCCCTGGGGAGTCGCATTTTCCCTGAGCCACATGATGTCACCAACATCATAGGGACACTCGTGGGTCAGCCTGTCACAGTGTTCCTTTTTAGAATTTAGAATTTAGAATTTATATTTGGTTAGCACCGGGAAGGTACTGTCTAAGCAAACATTAGTAACGAAATAAAGTTATGACAATGTGTGCAGATAAAATGTACAAATTCATAAATTGTCCTGCTATGTCAACAGTTAGCAATGTTTTAAAATTAATGGTGAACTAGAAAAAAATAGGCAGTGAAAAAAACTCCTACCATGAAAATGGAGGCAGAGTTCAATAGGCCTTCATTTTCGAATAGAAGGTAGGAGAAAAAAACTGCTTAGGAAAAAATAGTCAGGTGGTAGAATAGGGTAATACTGCAGTAGCATTTCAGAATGAGATAATGAAACGTCGAGGTGATTCGTTCTTGATCACTTAGGCGTATGAAACAGAATCTCACGAAAAATGCGTCAATGAACTTAAGTCCTCAGCATCATAGGATCCAGAATTGAATTCTGATGATGGTTAGTATCCAAAGAAACCGCAGCATTTAAGACTGTGGACCACCGAATTTGTACGTCCGAATGACGTCATCGTTTGGAGGACGGGTGATATAAGGAGACATTATAGTTCATGGGCGTCTCCAGGTAGCGTAAATATAGTTTCAAGAGGGTTACTCAAATTCCCGATGGTCCTTTCTCCGGAGTCATGGGGAAAGCTACTGGGAAAAAGATGAGGAAAATAAAAGGTTAATAGAATCAGTGTTAAGATAAATGTGCAGTCTTCGCTTGAATGCAGATAGACTAGTTAACGACCTTATTTCAATTGGCAAGTTATTCCAAAGAAAAACTATACCTAGAAGCAAAGAAGAGAGAGCGTTTACACGTGGAGGATGCAGGGGAGGTATAATTAGTTCAGAATTTCTTAGGTTATAAGGAAGACTAACGGGGGTAATGACAGAAAGCTTTGGGAGAGTTGAACTATTATTAAGACGAAAAAAAGGAGACAAAAGCCTGTTTCCAAGTCTCTTGACCCAAAGAAATTTTAAGCTTCGTTAGCTGGCATCTTGTTGAGTAGGAAGTAGTTAAAAAGAGTCGGATATAGGAGTTTTTTTGGTGAAATTTCTTTGAACATTTTCAATTTTTGAACGGCTAGATTCGTTCATCAAAACCGAAGAAAGGACAGCAAAATTCGAGAATGGGAAGTACAAACATACGATAAAGTCTTAATTTAATTTCAGGAAGGTAGAAATTATAAGAAATAAAGCCGCAAATCTGAGCAGCTTTGGCCGTAATTTTATCGGCATGAGGCGAAAGATCTAATTTATTGGTGTAGCTTAAGCCCAAGTAACTCTGGGCTCCTTGTTAGTGTATTCGTGCTTCCTCGGTGGCTATACGCATCTTCTTGTGCAATGCAGCGACATAAGAACCAACCGGTATTTGGTTATTCTCAAGAGGTACCTGTAGGTCTTCTGGTATTTGCATTTCCCGGCCACATGTGAATGCGAAAGGCGTCTGCTCTGTCGGCGAGTGAATCGTGGAGTGGTATGCAAGCATGCACGCTGGCAATGCATCATCCCACGTGAAGGGATCATGGCGATCCATAAAATCCTTTAGTAAACCAACTAGCATCCTATTTGTCCGCTCCACTTGACCGTTACCTTGCAAGTGGTAAGTCGTGGTGCTCGTCTTATTGACCTTTTATTATTTACATAGTCTGTGAAGAACCACGTTTTCAAACGAAGACCCTCGGTCCGAATGGATCTTTCATGGTGCGCCCGATCTACATACCCACTTTTTAAATATGGCCGTGGCAACAGTTTCAGCCGAAATGTTGGGCAGGGGTTCCAATTCAGCCATTTTGGTAAAAAAGTCAACCATCACTAGAATATATCGGTTACCTAGAACTGATGACAGTAACGGTGCATCTTAGCCAACGCTCATACGTTCGTTGGGGTATCCCGTCAGAATTGGCTGAAGAGCAGCCCTATTCAACTGTCGTGACAATTTGATCTGATTGCACAGGGTGCAATACCTTATAAACTTCCACACAGACCACTTTAAGTTAGGCCAATTGTATCGGCACCTTAGGGCCCACTCGGTCTAATTGATGCCTACGTGCCCCAATTGTGAATGGATTCATTCAAGAACCTCGTCTTCCATGGATAATTGTAGGAGAATACGTCACGGGTATTTCTCCCCATCTCAATAGAACAAAACGTCATTATCCATAAAGAGTTTGTTCCACACCGTGTGCAAGCAACGCGTCTCATATCTATGGCCTCTCAGTTCAACTGCACTAAGTGCTCTAGAACCATTTAACTTCCTATGGTATTTCCGGCAAATATAAAGGTCTTCTTGCTGAGCTTCCGCCTAAAGACGGCTTTGGTCGTCGTGTAGGGACACGGTACTAATGTTAATGTCTGTACATGATGGACATTCACCTCGAGGACAGTAAGGTTTCTGAGCAAAGACATTGGCCTTATTGTGCTGACGTCCTGGACGGTATATGCACTCAAACTTCTACCCGGCTAGTCTCTCTTGCCCCCTTACAACCTATCCTTCAGCATTCTTAAAGTTCCGCAACCAGGTCAGAGAGCTATGATCCATGCGCACGATGAAGGGCCGCTATTGGAGGAATCGCCGTCATTCTTCCACGAAGTGGGTGAGTACGAGCATCTTTCTTCTGGTCACGCAGTAAAGGCGTTCTGCATTCGTCAGAGATCGGCTTAGATACTGAATAATGCACTCTATACCACCTGGTTGTTTCTGAGATAGGATATCGCCTATGACAGTGTCACTAGCATGGGTACCTAGAACAAATTTCCAAGCGTCATTGCAAATGTCGGGAAACTGAAACTGGAGTGGTGCACAAATTATCCATCAATTTCTGTAAGCTATTAGTACGATCAACAGTCCGCTTAAATTGTACGTCTTTCTGGGTCATTTTGTGAAGCGGGTCGGCTATATGAGCATAGTCTTTGATAAATCTTTTATAGTAAGAAGCTCGTCCTAGAAAACTGCGGACTGCAGTTACATCCGTAGGGGTGGGCCACTTTTTTAATTAAGAATTTATATTTGGATAGCACCGGCAAGGCACTGTCTAAACAAACATTAGTAACGAAATAAAGTCATGAAAATGTGTGCAGATAAACTGTACAAATACTTAATAATGTAAACAGAACATGTCCTGCTAGGACAACAGTTAGTGCTGGTTTGAGATTAATAGTGAACTAGAAAGATAGGCAGTGAAAAATAACTCCTACCTTAAAAATGGAGGCAGAGTTCAACAGGCCTTCATTTTCGAATAGAAGGTAGGAGAAAAAACTGCTTAAGAATATAAGGTCAGGTGGTATAGTAGGGTAATACTGCAGTAGCATTTCAGAATGAGATAATGAAACGTCGAGATTATTCGTTCTTGATCACTTAGGCTTATGAAAAATATCTCTTCAAAATGTGTCAATGAACTTGAGACCTCAACATCTTAGGATCCACAATCGGATTCTGATTATGGTAAGTATCCATCGAAACGGCAGCATTTTGGACTGTGGACCACCGAATGTCGAAAGAGTCGAAAACTCCAGGTTAAAAGAGTCGAAATCGCCAGGACAGGACGAGCTTCCATCCAAGCTTCTGAAAGAACTCGCCAATGAACTTTCCGCCCCTCTGTCAGTGCTCTTTCAAAAGTCATTTGACTCCGGAACACTTCCTTTCGATTTGATGCTGGCACATATAACTCCCTCGTACAAAAGCGGTTGCAGGGCGTCAGTGACAAACTACAGGCCCATAAGCTTGACATGCATCCTTGGCAAGATTATGGAAAGGATCATCAAGAGCGAATTGGTGAAATTCCTAGAGACTCATAATTTGTTATCAAGCTGTCAACACGGGTTCAGAAAAGGAAGATCATGCACAACGAATTTGCTGTTTTCGCTCCAGAGGTGGATCCAAGCACTTGAAGATAGACACGCGGTTCACATTGCCTTTATTGACTTTCAAAAGGCCTTCGATACTGTGCCGCACGAGTGATTGGATTGAAAACTTCCTCGTGGGTCGGCGCCAGGTTGTGTGCATCGGCCAAGAGAGGTCAAGTTCTGCTGCGGTCGAGAGTGGGGTTCCTCAGGGTTCAGTACTAGGGCCAATACTGTTTTTAATATACGTGAACGATTGTGTCAGGAATCTCGACTGTGAAGCAGCAATGTTTGCCGATGACATTAAAATCTGGAATGTAATCCAGAGCCCTGCTGACGAAGATAAACTGCAGATCAACCTAACTCGGTTGGAGGAGTGGTCGAATCATTGGCTTTTGCGGTTCAACGTCGATAAGTGTACAATACTTCGCTTAGGCAACCCATCTGGATCTGCCGAAAGTAGAAGCTACTTTCTCAACGGTGAAGCCTTAAAAAGACGTGGAAACCCAAAGGACCTTGGTGTGCTGACGACCACCACCTTAAAACCATCGTCTCACTGCTCGAAAGTGGCGAAGAGCGCAATTTCGGTGTTGCATGCCATCAGACGAGCCTTTTTGGATTTCGATGAAGATCTTTTGCTAAGACTTTTGGAACATTCATTAGGCCGCATTTGGAATATGCTATGCAAGCCTGGAAACCCTGGACAGTTCAAGATCAGAACTGCCTCGAAAGAGTACAGAGGAAAGCCACCAAAATGGTTAGAAGTCAAAGCTCCTTGCCATATCCAACCCGCCTAATGAATCTTAATCTGTTCCCTTTGAGTTATAGGCAAATGCGTGGTGATCTCCTGCAGACATTCCGCATTGTGAAGGGATTGGATTGTTGCCTGGAATTCTCGGACTTCTTTGAATTTGCCGCCACGACCCATCTCCGAGGTCACCCATTGAAACTGCGTGTCCAGCAGGCGAGACTGGATGTGCGCAAGTTCTCCTTCTCTGTCAGAGTGGTTAAACCATGGAATGCCCTCCCTGAAGACGTTGTGATGTCACCATCGCTGGAAAGCTTTAAAAGGAACCTTGACAGTTTTATGTTCCAAAACGAGCCTGAGCGATGAGGAATTTATCTTAACCCTCGAGAGTCGTGCACCACTTGTCATATTTTATGACCGCCTTTTGTACCTTTGCAACCCACACGGTTTCTCTGTATACCGCACTTAATTTTACGTTACAAATAGGGTACTCAAAGGCCCATGCCTATTTCCCTCAATAAATTGAATTGAATTGAATGTCCACGTCCGAATGACTTCCTCGTTTGGATGACTGGTGATATAAGGAGACAATCCTGGTTCATGGGGACTCGAGGTAGCGAAATATAGTTTCAAGAGGGTCACTTAAATTCCCGATGGTTCATTATCCGAGTCATGGGGAAAGCTTAAAAATGGATTTGCCTCACTTTCTCCTCATCCGTTTCTTTTCCAGAGGCAGAGACTACATGCTGTTAAAACTTGATACGAGGTCTTATGAAAACACACTTACAGGGCTTAAGGGTAAGACCAGCCTGTTGGAGACTGAGAAACACGGCTCAGACATGGTTAATATGGCTATCAAAATCCTTACCAAGAACAACTATATTCTGATTCTATTAACCTCTTATCTTCCTCATCTTTTCCCAGTAGCTTTTCCCATGACTCGGAGAAAGGACCATAGGGAATTTAGGTGGTCCTCTTGAAACTATTTTTTATCTACCTTGAGTCGCCCTTGAACCACGATGTCTCCTTATATCACCAGTCATCCAAACGATGAAGTCATTCGGACATACAAATTCGGTGGTCCACAGTCTAAAATGCTGCCATTTCTTTGTATACTTACCATCATCACAATTTGATTCTGGATCCTAAGGTCGTGTGCAAATAACCACCAATTATTTGCTCTCCAACTTGGACAATTTGATCTTCGTTACCACTTCACTAGGACTGATCCGGACAATACTGTTTCAACTGCATGTACATACTTGCTTCCTGCTCATCTGGAATTCTTTCTTGTGCCGAAATTCGTCATAAAACGGATCAAATTGGAATTTGTTTATCATCTTATTCAAGTTGACTGCGCAGGCTCTGCACCAATAAAAACTGAGAACCACTCAGGGAACCAAACGTGTACAACCTCGTGAAGATCTGAAGTTATCCAGGACCTTCGATATCTCCGAACGGCTGAGTCGTTCCTGAATATCCTTCATACCGTTTATAGTATTTTTCAAAAGCGTTTTTGAACAAGTATAAACATTTTTGCTCATATTGCATTAAATACTCGCCATACTCCAAAGCCAGTCGGAAATTTTCGTTATACGCTCAAAGGAGAACATACTTTTTCGCAGTGTTTTTAACATTTATGGACTCAAAACAATTGTTTGCTAGCAACAGAACCAGTCACGGAACTTCCTTTAAAGGAAAGCCTGTTGAGCTGGCTTCGACATCCACGACTGGCACTCCATCAGTTTATACTTGTAACCAAAAACCAGCAAAGCGCGCAAAAAGCGTAATGGCAGCCAAATCCGTTGGCTACGAGGACGAATCTTGCGTTGGATGTTCTTATATTTTACTAAGAGTTCAAAAACTGGAAAATGAGCTTGCAGACTTAAGGAAGCTCTTGCAAGATAACATTACTCGACGAAATACGCTTAGCAATATTCCAGTTAAAAAGGCAGTGACTAAAGCACGAAAAGTATCAAAAACTACAACTGGTTACAGCTCACAATGTTCGGACGCGATTACCCATAACGACCGGATAACAGGAGCACAGTCTCTGAATCCTACGGACGACGACCAGAGCAAACCACAAATCTCATCCTGCTATCTTGGGTGTTATAAAGAGCCCGTAGTTGAATCCGAAGAAACAAACGCGTGGCAAGCTGCAATGGGGAAACACCACAACAGGAGGACAAAGTCACAATCAACTCTGATGGATTCATTGAAGCCTTCAGATGAGAGTTTGGTCAGAGGTAGACTTAATCCCAACGAGAGCTCTGTAAACCGTTCTCGTGCCCCTAAGGAGAACTCAGGAGGAAGCGAAAATTCCAAGTACCAGGATCGACAACAGTGTTTAGTTATTCAGGGTTTGCACGAGTCAACTGCAGTCCGACCAGAAGACCGTGTCACCGAAGACCTTGCTTCGTTTAATGGCCTCCTAAACCAGTTGCTCCCACCGGGCGTGGAAGTAAAAGTTATTAAAGCATTCCGGATCGGCAAAAAGTCTGAAGACAGCCTAGGAACGCCGCGACCGCGACCGCTGAAAATAATGCTAGAGAGCAAAGACCAAATCAAGGCGATCCTATCCAAAAAAACTAACCTACGTCACTCGCATAAAGAGGTTTTTTTCAACCGGACTACTCCCCTGCGGAAAGGCTGAAACGCCGGGAACTTGTCTTGGAACTACAATCAAGACTGAAGGCTGGCGAACACAATCTGGCTATTTTCAAGGGGAAGGTAGTTCAAAAAGAATACGAATTTTCCATTGAACCAACCGATTGTTCTGAGGACAACGGCAGCCACCCTCACTAACGCCAAAACCATCAGGGAACCAATTGCCCAAAGAGATGTCAGAACTGATTCCGTAACGCCCAGCGTTCTCACTAAAGAAACCAGAGTTACCGAAAATCATCACGAAACGGAAAAAGACATACGACCTTGACGTTAGAGGAGACGCAGTTGGGCCCATAAAATTGACAAACGCAACAGGAAATTTGGTTGGCGCAAAATTGAAGTGCTTGTATACAAATGCGCAAAGCCTTTTATCAAAACTTGATGAGTTAAAAATTTGCCTTGCCGAAGTATCTCCGGATGTGATAGCAGTAACCGAAACCTGGCTGTCGGGCAGTATTCTGAGATAGCGAAATAACATTGTCTGGGTACCAAATATATCGGAGGGACAGAGAAAACCGACAGGGTGGTGGAATAATTGTGTATGTGAAAGACGTGCTAATAGTGTCTGACAAGACGAGCAAGTTTGCGTGCAGCACTGAAGCCATATGGTTGAACATCAAGGCTCTTGGCTCTCCATGTCTAGATGTCCTCATTGTCTATCGGCCACCTAGGATAGACCGAGTCGCGGACACCCACTTGTTGGAACAATTAGAAAAGTTCTCCAGTAGACCTAATGTAATGATTATGGGTGACTTCAACGCACCAGGAATTAACTGGAGCACTGTTCAATCATCATGCCCGAAATCGACTTTTGATTATGTTTTTCTGCAAAAGACCTTGAATGCACTCCTCACACAGCATGTCCCTTTCCCCACCAGAACACGTGAAGGACAAAGGGCTAACTGTCTTGACCTGGTTTTCACGAAAACATCAGGCAGCATTGACGAGATTATTTCAATGCCTCCGCTCGGTCGTAGTGATCATGTGGTGCTTATGTGGGACTACTCCTTATTCTCCGTTGCGCCTGCTATAGAGGAAAAACGGCGTAACGTTTGGCGAGGAAACTTTCATCAGATGCGAGCAGATTTAACACACATCAACTGGACCTCAATGTTTTCGAGCACCGTAAACGAAGATTGGGAGTCCTTCCGAAATGTTCTTCTGCAACTTATTGACAACCACTGCCCGCTAACGAGTGTCCATCACAGCAAGCGTCCTGGGTGGCTAGACAGCAACTTAAAAAGGGAAATAAACAGGAAGCACAAGTTGTGGAGAAAATATCGCGAGTCTAATCAAGTCGCCTATTTTAATAAGTATAAAGCACAGAGAAACAAAATGAGAAGCCTTATTCTTAAAACGCGAAGAGAATTTGAGAAGACTTTGCTGCAAAAGGCAACGCAGAATCCAAAGTTAGTCTACAGTTACCTCCGTAGATGTACAAGGAATAAACATCAAATACCGCTGATTAAGACTGCCGTGGGCGTCGAAATTTCTGAAAACAAGGAAAAAGCCGAGTACTTTTCACAGTTCTACCGCTCAGTCTTCACAAACGAGGCAAGGTTCCTTCGTCCCTCAGTGGATAACCCGCCGACTGCAAGCATTAGCCACATACTATTCTCAGAATTTCTGATCCAAAAGGAATTAAAAAGAACTAAAAGAGTCGAAATCCCCAGGACCAGACGAGCTTCCACCCAAGCTTCTGAAAGAACTCGCCAATGAACTTTCCGCACCTTTGTCAGTGCTCTTTCAAAAGTCCTTTGACTCCGGAACACTTCCTTTCGATTGGAAGCTGGCACATATAACTCCCTTGTACAAAAGCGGTAGCCGGGCGTCAGTGACAAACTACAGGCCCATAAGCTTAACATGCATCCTTGGCAAGATTATGGAAAGGATCATCAAGAGCGAATTGGTGAAATTCCTAGAGACTCATAATTTGTTATCAAGCTGTCAACACGGGTTCAGAAAAAGGAAGATCATGCACAACGAATTTGCTGTATTCGCTCCAGAGGTGGACCCAAGCACTTGAAGATAGACACGCGGTTCACATTGCCTTCATTGACTTTCAAAAGGCCTTCGATACTGTGCCGCACGAGAGACTGCTGTACAAGCTAGAAAGAATTGGAATCAGAGGTAACCTCCTCAAGTGGATCGAAAACTTCCTCGTGGGTCGGCGCCAGGTTGTGTGCATCGGCCAAGAGAGGTCAAGTTCTGCTGCGGTCGAGAGTGGGGTTCCTCAGGGTTCAGTACTAGGGCCAATACTGTTTTTAATATACGTGAACGATTGTGTCAGGAATCTCGACTGTGAAGCAGCAATGTTTGCCGACGACATTAAAATCTGGAATGTAATCCAGAGCCCTGCTGACGAAGATAAACTGCAGATCAACCTAACTCGGTTGGAGGAGTGGTCGAATCATTGGCTTTTGCGGTTCAACGTCGATAAGTGTACAATACTTCGCTTAGGCAACCCGTCTGGATCTGCCGAAAGTAGAAGTTACTTTAATTCAGTATATATAAGGGAGATAGGCAGAGCCTTTGAAAACCCTATTTACAGATAGACGCTAGCAAAACAAGCAAATGTTACATGGCGATAGTCGTTTTAGTATATCAATCATTGCTGTCGACTAAATATATGTTCATCAAGTAAAAATGCATCAAGTCTTCTTTTAAACATTTCAACGCTTTCAGCCTGAACAACTGAGGCTGGCAGTTTGTTCCATTCGTCAATCACCCGTTGGGAAAAGAAGTTGGCCCGCACTTCAAGTTTGGCGTGATTTCTTTTCAGTTTGTATTGGTGACCTCGGAGACTTGTCATGTTTGCCAATTCAAAAAGTTGGCCATCTGAAGAGCACAATCAACTCCTCTGACCAGTTTGAAGACTAAGATCATATCCCCTCTGTATTGCCTATAAGAGAGAGGAAAAATTTTAAGTCTTTCTAGGCGGCCCTCATAGGGTAGGCATTCCAATCCGCTGACTAGTTTCGTTGCCTCCGTTGAACTTTCTCCAGCAGAGCGTAGTCATGTTTCGTCCAAGGGCGCCACGCCTGAACGCAATATTCCAACACCGGCCGGATAAATGTTCCAAACACGCGCCCAAAAGCTCTCCGTCAAAATTAACGAAGGACCTTCTGATTGCGCCTAAGATACACATAGCTTTCTTTGCGATATTCGCACAGTGCGACGATGGTTTGAGAGTTGGTGTTATCCATATACCCAAGTCCTTTAGAATATTTACCTCCTGGATTTGGTGACCACTGATGGAGTACTGGTATTCAAACCTAATCAGCCTTCTGGAACTAGACCGCAGTCGGATTATTTGGCATTTGTTAAGATTAAGGTTCAGCAGCCACTCATCACACCATGTTTGCAAGCGATCTAAGTTTTGTTGTAATTTTCGCGCATCCTCCGGTTTTTCAATCGAGTTCCATAACTTCAAATCGTCAGCGAACATTACCTTCTCGCATGTCAGACAATCCAGACAGTCGTTTACGTATATCAGAAACAAAATGGGACCCAGAACGCTGCCCTGCGGAACTCCACTGTGAACGGTTTCCCAGTGAGACTTGGTGTCTCCGATACAAACACGCTGGCGCCTGTCTGTGAGAAAGTCGGCCAACCATTTGAGTAGGTTGCCAGTCACACCCATTTGACGGAGCTTAAAGATCAGACGTTTGTGTGGAACCCTGTCAAAGGCTTTGCTAAAGTCAATGTAGACCGCATCGACTGACAAACCCATTTCTAATGATTTTTTTCCAACTTTCCATGGATGTGAGCAGGTTTGTGAGGCAGGATCGACCACTTCGAAATCCATGTTGATATGAACTAAGCAAGTTATTCTCTTCAAGATGCCTCATCAGTTCCGTTTTGATTATCTTCTCCATCATTTTGCAACAGATACTTGTGAGGCTGACTGGTCGGAAACTGTTTGGTGATGTCCTCTCTCCTCCTTTATAGATGGGGGTTATGTTGGCTATCTTCCACTCGGTAGGCAGAGCCCCCGCCTCCATCGAACTTTCAAATATCTTGGAGAGCGGAGAGGCCAGCTGGTCTGTGAGTTCATTGAGAACTTTTGCGGATATACCATCTGGGCCAGGTGATTTAGTGGGCTGTAGCTGTTTCAGAGTTTTTTTCTTACTGTGTCCATTGGGAACGACACCGTGCTTATTTTGTTTGTAGATGTGGCAGTACTGTAGTATTCATCCTCGTCAAAAAATGGTTCCTCGGTATACACGGACATAAAGAAATTGGATAAGAGGCAGGTCTTATCAGAGTTATCAGTTAACCTGTTTCCCTGATTGTCTTTAAGACAAGGAATGCAGTCGCGATTTCGTTTTGCCTTATTAACGTAAGCATAAAACCTTTTCGAATTTCTTGGTATGTCTTTGACTATTTCTGACTCAAAGGCTGATCTTTCTTTTCCGACACCGATTTTGCTGTTTCTTAAAAAGCGGAAAAATGTTCGGGTTGTTGATATCTGGCATATGTTCTCCACAGTCTTCTTTTCTTCTTGAGATTCCTTTTTATTTCCGATGTCACCCACTCGGGTCGGGAGACGCATGATCGCCTTTTAAGTGGGCAGAATTTCTCTACCAATTGGTGAATCAATTTACTAATGAAGAACCAGGCAGCATTAGGGTCAGGTACATGTGCAGGGCTCCAGTCTATCCCATTCAGTAATTCTTTCATTTTGGGATAATCCCCTTTCCATACATTTCTCTGCCTAACTGCACGACGTTTGGGTACAGAAAAATGACTGTACTCCCAAGCAAGAACACAATGATCACTTCGTCCAAGCGGCACGTAAGAACTTAATGCAAGGATGCAATTGTCATCTCTACTAATGATTAGATCCAAACAGCTTGACTGCTGCCCATTTCGGAACCGCGTCTTCATTGTGACATGTTGGGTAAGAAACTCGTCATTTACCAACTGGAAGTAATTTCTGTTCGAATGAATTTTCCGATCGCGAGCAGTACATTGACACCCAATCGATATCGGGAGCGTTGAAATCTCCAAGTATTAATAAATGTTTGCTACGGCAGATTTGCTTTACCTCTGTGATGAGTGCTTCGTCCGTGTCCGTTCGCTGTCCTGGGGGTCGATATACCACGGCAATATGGAGGTCTGGTTGGTTTGGGACTTTCAGTTTACAACAAAGTATTTCGCAAGACGAGATCCTATTTTGCGAGGGCCCATCCGGAATGAAGTCAATGCCTTCTCGTATAAACATTGCGATTCCACCACCCCTACGTCCGTTTCTATCCATGCGGATAAGCTGAAAACCGTCTATTCGGACTTCTGTGTCTGCGATTTGTTCATTTAACCATGTTTCAGTTAGAGCTATGAAGTCAGGTTGTAAATGGTCCACGACCAGTTTAATTTCATCCATTTTGTTCAATAGACTCTGCACATTTGTGTACATCATTTTAATCTTGTTTTTTCTTCCCTCGATTTCTGGATATTTTTTTGGTTCTTTTCTTCCACATGGTGATTTTTGCTGGATATTTCACAAGATATATCCAGTCTCCTATCTGGGTTCAAATCTATAGGCATTTGGTAGGGCTTTTGACCGGCGTGGTTGCCGTCAATTTCACCGGATGTTCCCATAAAAACGAGCGCACCGTTTTGACTATTTTGTTGTCTACAATTTTCAAGTTTTGTTCCCCTCGTATTGACGTCTTTTCAATTCTGCTACCAGTGTCCTCATTTTCATCCGATCGGTGGGAGAATAATCCGGCTGAAAAAAAACTCCACGATGATTCTTTCGTAGTTGGGACTTTCGAGAGAGCAATAGATCTACCTGCTGTTTACTCCCCAAAACGACTTTTAATGGTCTTGGTCGAACCTCATGCGTTTCATTTGTAACGAGAGGCCCCAATCGAAAGATCTTTTTGATGTCGACTGTCACACCAGTTTCTTGCGTATCATTCAATAAATTTTGGAATGTCAGCAGATCCTGTTTTACCCTTTCTTTTGGCGTTTCCCCAGTAGCCTCTGAGACTCCCTGAACTACCAGAAAAAATGACCTGTCAAGGGAAAAAACTCGTTTCTGCATCCTGCTTTCTTTTAGTGATTGAAGGTTGAATCATACCCTTTGATACAGTCTTTAATACTGTGTTCAAATTTGTCTTCCTCGGTGAGCCTGTTGGTTCATTTGCAGACATCTCTATGGACCTTTCAAACTGCGTGAGTTCTCCTGACAATGCGTTTTGCTCGAATAGCACCTGGGAAACCTGCATTTTTGGTTTATGGCATCCAGGTCTGTCGATAAGTCGTAGGCCACTTTTTCCGCCATTACTTTGCTGGCTACCATGCCCTGCTTCATTGTTTTTCGATGGACATGTAAAGAGCATGCTGCTGTCGCTCGTCCGATGCAGTAAAGAAACCTTACGATTACTGTTTTTCGACTTTTCAGAGACCGTCGATCGCTGATTTACTTTTGTGCAGTCGGATTCTATGTGCACCAGATTTCCCGAACCTGGTGAAACGCAAGACATAATTTCCTCCTCGTTTATTTTTTTCTGGTCATCTGTATTTCAACTGACTCAGAGGTTTGTTCTAATGACTTCGTTCTTTTTCTCTTTTTGTTTCGCTTAATGTTGTGCCTATTGACTTCTACCGTTTCCTTTGTGATGATAGTGTTCTAGCTCGCTGATGTTTTTTTCGGCTCATTTGCATCGTGTTTCGGCGATTTAATTTTATTATGTTTTTATGAGGACTGATATTATTTCCGATAGGAGATCGAGGTCTCCTTCTAATCTCAAAACTCTGGTTGTTAGTCCTCGGCATCCATCACAGTGTGCCAGCCCTTCACTGTTTAGCTTAGTTTTTGGTAATATTCAGTAATTTACTGCTTTCTTCATTATTGCTGTTTTTGTGGATCTTCTCGGTCTGCTGAGAGTGTCTTGAGTATTTCTGGTAAGTTTTTGTCACATGAAATCGAAAAAAACGGTTTACAAAGATAGGAGAGATCATTATTTTTTTGTAGTGTATAATATTTGTTTTTTCTGCTGGCTTCCCGGGCGTGGCCGAGCGGTCAAGAGCATCGGTAGCTAATCGAGAGGTTGGTGTTTCGAGTCCTGGCTGAAGCGGTGAATAATTTTCTCGCGGTGAAGCCTTAAAAGACGTGGAAACCCAAAAGGACCTTGGTGTGCTGATGACCACCACCTTAAAACCATCGTCTCACTGCTCGAAAGTGGCGAAGAGGGCAATTTCGGTGTTGCATGCCATCAGACGAGCCTTTTTGGATTTCGATGAAGACCTTTTTGCTAAGACCTTTGGAACATTCATTAGGCCACATTTGGAATATGCTATGCACGCCTGGAAACCCTGGACAGTTCAAGATCAGAACTGCCTCGAAAGAGTCCAGAGAAAAGCCACCAAAATGGTTAGAAGTCAAAGCTCCTTGCCATATCCAACCCGCCTAATGAATCTTAATCTGTTCCTTTTGAGTTATAGGCAAATGCGTGGTGATCTCCTGCAGACATTCCGCATTGAGAAGGGATTGGATTGTTGCCTGGAATTCTCGGACTTCTTTGAATTTGCCACCACGACCCATCTCCGAGGTCACCCATTGAAACTGCGTGTCCAGCAGGCGAGACTGGATGTGCGCAAGTTCTCCTTCTCTGTCAGAGTGGTTAAACCATGGAATGCCCTCCCTGAAGACGTTGTGATGTCACCATCGCTGGAAAGCTTTAAAAGGAACCTTGACAGTTTTATGTTCCGCAACGAGCCTGAGCGATGAGGCATTTATCTTAACCCTCGAGAGTCGTGCACCACTTGTCAAATTTTATGACCGCCTTTTGTACCTTGGCAACCCACACGGTTTCTCTGTATACCGCACTTAATTTTACGTTACAAATAGGGTACTCAAAGGCCCATGCCTATTTCCCTCAATAAATAGAATAGAATTGAGGCCTCAAGTTCATTGACGCATTTTCAAGAGATTTTGTTTCATAAGCAGAAGTGCTCAAGAACGTACCATCTCGACGTTTCCTTATCTTATTTTGAAATGCTACTCCAGTATTACCCTACGAGTGGCGCTATTCAAGGCACGGTTCTAGGTCCCCTTCTCTTCATTCTGTACATAAACGAAATTTTAACTTTTCTCACAAATTTAAAAAGTTTCGTTTACGCTGACGATCTCAAGTGCATTTATTCATTTTCTTAAGACACTGCCAATAGTTGCGTTGATAAAATCAATACTGATCTACTTATGCTCTCACGTTGGAGCTGTACGTGGCAGATGGAGTTTTCATCATCCAAGATTAGTTTTATGTGTTTTGGCTCCGCTAAGCTTCATAGACTCCTAGTATTTCAAAAAAGTACACTTTTAGAACGATCAACTATAAGAGACTAAGGTCTAAGTTACAGGAAAAAGCTAGCATTATCGCCTCATGCAGATCAAATTTCTGCAAAGGCTGCACAGATATGTGGTTTTATATCACATAATTTCTTCCTTCCCGAAATAAAGTGTAACCTATATCGCATGTTTGTTCTTCTTATCCTTGAATACCGCTGTCCCCTCTTTGGGCTGATGAATGCCTCTGACCGCAGTGAGATTGAAATAGTTCAGAGGGGTTTAACTCGAAGCCTTTTTTCTCTTCCTCGATCCAGTATCTCTTATACGGATAGATGCCATTTAGCATACATTAAAGTTATGTGGGTTAGAAGACTCGAAGGCAGTCTCTGCTTCCTGTTTCGCGTTAACTCTAGCCCAAATCTCCCACGAATTATCGCTTTGGCTCCGGTAGATCAACCCTATGCCACTCGTTATTCCTCCATGATCATTTTACCACCCCTTCGCTCCACAACTAATCGTTCTAAGTTTTTTGCCTCCAAATATTATTTCATATGGAATAATCTTCCACTGGAAATTAGGTTGACGTCCACATTAGCTATTTTCAAAACCAAATTACTCAAACATTTAACTTCGGAAGATATTAGGTCCTTATTGTCTGTTTCCTTCCCAAACTCGCAACTTTTGGATTTT
The DNA here is from genome assembly GCA_017591395.1 of Schistocephalus solidus. NCBI lineage: Eukaryota > Metazoa > Platyhelminthes > Cestoda > Diphyllobothriidea > Diphyllobothriidae > Schistocephalus > Schistocephalus solidus. Next base: position 133,657 of record WEDG01005576.1, read on the forward strand.
GAAAAGGGTCCTCCTGGTATTTGAGGCAGCTCCCTTCATATTACATTGGTCTTTGTGCCTCCTAAACGGGCCACGTGGTAGATGCGTTGTACCAACACGGGGGCCACATCAGGGCATGGCATGCGTTATTCGGGTTGCGCTCCCATAACAAATGCAGAACACGGAGGTGTGATGGCACACCTAGGGGCGGCTAGGACTTAGGGGACCCAGCCGCGCCAGCCACCTGCGTCCTCTCCTGCCTCCCATCTTCTTGACTCTGTCTAGACACCGGGCTCAGGTGGGGGGGAGGAGCAGAGAGTGCGGTTGATGCAGCGCAATTATACTATCACTTTAAAATAAATCCCGCGCAAGTCACCGTCCCTGCTTTACTTTCCCATGGAGCATACGGGGGACATCATCAGACTACGACGGTCGAACTGTCATGTGTGTGTCTGTGTGTGTGTGTACATAATTACGCTACTTTTTCGTACATAATTACGCTAATTTTTCGCATCTTTGTGGTGCAAAGTCTACCATACATATGTGTAGTACGCACATGTTTGCACACATTTTTGGAAAAAAATATCAGCTGCATATATAAGGCCTACCAATTTCTCCGCAGAATGCATTTTCTTCTTCTTCTTATACTTCTTCTCCCCTTCTTCCCTTTTCTTCCTTCTTTTCTACATCCGTTTATTTCCTGTCAATCCATCGCATGGGTTTAACACTACGATGTGTGTGTGTGTTCAACCCCCTGTTGTGTGAAATCCTGGTGCTTGTGTTTGGGAGGCCAGGTCGTGTACGTAGTACACGAAGACGAGGTCACCAGCAGCTGCGCCCGCTTCCGCATCAGACAACTGACCGGCTCGGACAGTGGTCTGATTGTGGGGGTGGGGGAGAGAGTGAGGTCGAGAGCTCAGCGTATTTTCCTCACTATAAACAATCTGACGCGCTTGAAACTATCACGGTGCGCTAAAAGCCGTGGCTTGGAAGGTTGCCAACTGACGGGATAACTCGGACCGCGTGGTCAGCCCAATGAGTGTTTGTGTGGAGTGGCTGACTGGCGGACTGAGAGTCAGGTTGCAATGGCTCCTTCTAAATTTGGCGTTAATGGCACTCACACTCTGTAGGATTCGAGCCCAGTGTGGTGGCACGCCCAGGGCGGCTCCGGCCGCGACAGCCACCTGCGCCCTCTCCCATCTCCGGTCTTCTTGACTCTGTCTTGACACCGGGCTCAGGTGGGGGAGGAGGAGAGAGTGCGGTAGCTGCAGCGCAAGTCTACTATCACTTAAAAATAATTCACGCGCAAGTCACCGTCCCCGCTCCACCCTTCCATGGAGCATACGGTGGACATCGTCGGACTACGACGGTCAAACTGTCGTGTGTGTTTGCGCCCCCTAAACGGGCCACATGGTTGATGCGTTGGACCAACACAGGGGCCACATTAGGGCCCGGCAGGCGTTATTCGGGTTGCGCTCCCATAACAAATGCCGAACATGGAGGTGTGGTTTTACGCCTAGGGGCGGCTTGGACTTAGGAGACCAAGCCGCACCAGCCACCTGCCTCCTCTCCCGCCTCCGATCTTCTTGACTCTGTCTCTCCACACCGGGCTCAGGTGTGGGAGGAGGAGAAAGTGCGGTAGATGCAGCGCAAGTCTACTATCACTTTAAACTAAATCACGCGCAAGTCACCGTCCCTGCTCCACTTTCCCATGGAGGATACGGTGGACATCGTCGGACTTCGACTGTCAAACTGTCTTATTAGTCTTTTTTACTATTTCCATCATCCTCTGCAGAGCCAATCTTTGCATTCAATTTTTCGCACTCCCTCTTTTAAACTAGCATCACCAACTCTTGACAACCTTGAAACCTTCCTCCGATTTTACAATCCCGAACGATGGTCTCCAGGTTCAGTTGATGTTCAAGGCGTGTTCTGATGTTTTGGCCTGTTTGTTAGTGGACTATGCAGCCAACCAGGTCACATATCGATGATGATCTCATGACCTCTACTGTCCCCTCTTCGTTTTGACCCTGGTGTCTACGAGAAATTCTTCCTCTCTCACCTTTACTGGTGGTTACAAACAGTAGCTCTGACTGCTATATTATCTCTCCCATGACAAGGAGCGTTCCGAACCCTAATACGTGGTCAACAACATCACAATACTATCGCATTGTATCTAGCTATTAATTTTTTAGTGAAGCAGTTTTTTCTTCTACATATTTGAAATCGGCGGCTCACCGAACTTCATCTCCGATTTACCCGTAGGAGTTTTTACTGCTTCTTTTCTAGTTCACCGTATATGTCAAAGAATGTTGACTTTTGTTTAAAAAATGGCAAATCGTTGTGAATCGGATATGCCTACCATATTATTCATTTCTGCTGTTAATATGGCTGCTCACATAGTGCAGCAATTATCCACTTTCTTTCATTTTTACCGAGATACTAATTTTGAAGTGATGGGGCTCTCTGGGCCTTAAATATACAATTTATTTATTTATTTACTATACCACTGACCTTATTTTCTTAGCAGTTTTTTCTCATACCTTCTATTCAAAAATGAAGGTCTACTGAACTCTGCCTCCATTTTTAAGGTAGGAGATTTTTCCACGGCCTATATTTCTAGTTCATTATTAATCTCAAAACATCACTAACTTTTGACCTAGCAGGATATGTTCTGTCTACATTATTAAGTATATGTACAGTTTATCTGCACACATTTTCATGACTTCATTTCGTTACTAATGTTTTTTTAGACAGTGCCTTGCCGGTACTATCCCAATATAAATTCTAAAATATATATATTACCTACTTAGACCTTCTGGTTGCGGTTAGATAAGTAGGAACCAATGAAGTCAAGGAGAGGAGGTCGGAAGCCGAGGGCTTCCAGTTTCACCAGAAGACGTCTGTGCGTTATGTTGTCAAAGGCTTTGCTCAGGTCGAAGTAGATCACAACCACTGATTGCTGCTCATTACGAAGGGAAGTGACGAGGTTACAAAATGCTAAGTTACACACTTCGCATGATCACCCATGTGGAAAACCATATTGCGAGTCACTTAAGAGCTTATTTTTCGGAAAAAGTCGAGAAGTTGATTAAAAATAATTTTTTCCAGACGTTTTACTAGAGCCGGGGTTTTGTGAACGCCTCGATAATTATTTACGTCCGAACGAGGTCCCGACTTGAAGACAGGAAGAATAATAGATGTCTTCCATGAGTCAGGAAAGAATCCGTTTAAAAGATAAACTCAAAATACATGGCAAGCAATCGAGAGAAGCTCGGCACTCTCTTAATAACTGAATTTGGAATATCGTCAGTCCCCGAAAATGAGCTATCCTTGTCAAGAGTAGGGGAACTAACTTATTAACATCTTATAATTTGAGTGCTTTAATTCCATATTGACTATCCGGTACCTCGGTCCTGAAGGGCACTTTAGTACCATCGACATGGAGCATGTTAATGGTAAATTCGAAGGAAATTTTAAATGCATGAACAAATTTGGTGCCTAATATACAGTCCGAGGCAATGTCAGGACAGACAACGAACTTATGACAAAAAGAACGTGATCTCTTACCAAGTCAAGCTCCACCATGCCTTTATGTCGCAAGGTGGTCCCGTTTGCCATCTTCATGCTAACTTTGGACTTCGTGCAATACTTCACTCTAGCCTGAAGCTGAAGGAAAATTTCCTGTCTAATAAGGAAGCAGCCTGCTCCTGAATCAACTAAGCATGAAAACTTGGTATTTCCTATGGTTGCACCTATAACAGGGTAGTATGGCATGTAACATTCGTTTGCAATAAGCAAATCATATAGAAATATGCACTTACCAGGCTCTTTTTTGTCCCTTGAGGTGATCACATGAACACCGGGTGGAGGCGGAGGGTGGGTCTGACGACCACATTGTTGCCTCCAGTTCCCATGTCGAGAGACTGTGGAGAGCCTCGCCAAGGAGTGGTGGGCTGCGGAGAGCCGTGCCAAGGAGGAGTGGGCTGAGGAGGGCCCCACTGCTGTTGAGCCGTCTGAGTGCCGATGTCGCGGTTCTGGCACTGTCCCATGGCGAAGACATCAACTGAGGTATCCTGTATGGTGGCAGGTGCTTGGTGACACGCAAAGGCTGATGGGGAGGATTCTTGGGCCAAGGGACAGGCCGTATGAATGGCCTCCTTGCGCCGGGCGATATCAAGGGCAACCTTGATGCTGCTGGGGGGGATCGCGGAGAAATTGGCACCTGATCTCTGGGAGAGCGACCCCGTCGACAAAGTTTTCCAAGATCCTGGCCTCGAGCTCGGTGAAGGGCATGTTTGGGTAGGCTTGCCGGGCCAGGACACAAAGGTGTCGTTGGAAGTCCACGACAGACTCCCCCGCGTATGTGCGGCGATTCTTAAGGGCGACACGTGCAACCCAGGGTATTGATGAGCGTCCAAACTCGCGCCGCAGACGCTTGAAGATTGTTGCGGGAGTGAGCGCGGCTGTAAGCTTGGCATCCCTAGCCACCGTGTAAACTTCCTTGTCAAACCGACCCAGGATGGTGGCTGGGCGAGCACCTTCGTCTACGGCCTCCAGGTTCGCTTTCATCCGATCCTCCCAGAGATCGTAGTCATAGTAAACCCTCAGCTTATCCGGCTTAGGTGAATGGCCTCCAGAGTTTGAAACTCTCTCTGGCGCCTGGACCAGCCTGGTTATCATTTCATCGGACAGTTTAAATTGCACCAACTGCCACCAAAATGTAATACACCCGTATAAGATACGGCAAACTTCTTACGTGGATCAAGAATTTTCTCGTTGGTCGTTCCCAAGTGGTCTGCGTAGGCGGATCGCGATCTAAGCGCACAGTCATCAAGAGTGGAGTCCCACAAGGTTCAGTGCTCGGACCGATCCTATTTCTCTTGTTCATTAATGATTGTGTACAGGAATTGGACTGTAACTTTGCTATGTTTGCGGACGATATAAAAATCTGGAAAGTTATCCACAATGCTGCTGATGCAGACAATTTCCAAGAAAATCTTCGTCAATTTGACGAGTGGTCCCGCAAATGGCTCTTGTCCTTCAACTCAAACAAATGCACCCTGCTAGGTCTGGGAAATCGAAATCAGGTCACTGATATGCGACCCTACTATTTGAACGGTTTGCCACTCCGAGAAGCACACACACAGAAGGATCTTGGAGTTTGGATGAAAGACAACCTGAAGCCTTCTACGCAATGTTCCAAGGCAGCTAAATCCGCCAATTCAATACTGTACGCTATCAAGCGGGCATTTAAAGTTTTCGATGAAGACTGCTTTTCTAAAGTCTTTGGTACGTTTGTAAGGCCACATCTTGATTATGCGATCCAAGCCTGGCGACCGTGGACCCAACAGGACTACAACATGCTCGAAAGGGTGCAGCGGCGAGCCACAAATTAGTAAGAGGTCAAGCTGAACTGCCATATGAGATTCGTCTAAATAACCTTAAGCTCTATCCTCTGAGTTAAAGGCAGTTGCGCGGAGACTTGATACAAACCTTCCGTATCGTGCGTGGCATGGATTGCGCCCTCCTATGTGATGACTTTTTCCAACTTGCCACTACGAAAAATCTCCGAGGTCATCCATTCAAACTAAGTGTGCCCCAAGTAAGATTGGATGTAAGGAAGTATTTTTCACCAACCGTTTCGTGGAACCGTGGAATAACCTACCTGAGGCGATTGTTATGTCCCAGTCTGTGTATACATTCAAGCATCGGCTTGACATACATATGTTACAGTACAATGAAGACTATGTGACTACTTAACATTAACAATATCAATGTACCACGTAAACCTGCCTGCATTCACTTGACTGTTACTTCTTTAATTTGCTTCTTATTCTTGCTACTTTTATGTAACAAATAGGGATTTCAAAGGCGTAAGCCTATTTTCCTCAAATACACTGAACTGAACGGAACTGAACGTAACGAATCCCAAATTACTGACGCCCTAATAGGAACAAGACAGTTGTAAAGGGGAAGAGTTCGGGATTATTTAGAACATTAAATTAGAATTCTATTAGGGCTTAGTCCTGAGAGGATCCTTTGGTGGGGATCGGCTGTCCTGAGCAGATCTTTGGCAGGTCCGTAGGAGAAAGAGCGGTGATGGCTGGAGGAACCGTCAGAGAGCGGTCTCCGGTCCAAAGTGATGAGCCTCAATCCTCCTCGGTATTTTTGTACTGTTCTTCAGACGATTTGATAATTTTAGATAGAATAGACCAATGGATATGCGTAAATCATTAATCTTAGATCGAATAGACCAATGACTGGCCGATAGGATTTTCAGTACAGTTTTTATGGCCTTCAGGCCTCGATTGGTAGTTACGACGTTTTTACAGGTAGTAAAAATATAGACTTCCCGACTTGTCGAGGGGTCAATTGCATCAACGGTTAAAAGTGACACAAGTCAATAAGATAAGAGAATTGACATGAAAACTTGTGCATGCTAGCCAATGGGTGTTGGCTCCTTGCGCTAGTAATCTACTAGCAATCTGAGCTACTAGAAAAATTTAGAAACTCTATTCCATCTTTACAGTTTAATCTGTCATATGAGTGATCGATAAGCTCATTTGGTACATCTGTTTGTCAAGGTTCCATTTATAGTCTTTAATTTTTAGGTCGTTTTTCAGCTAGCTTGATAATTCTTAATTTTTAGTTCTTCCTTGCCTGAGGGATCAATATTTTGACCGCATTTCGGTGGTGACAAAATTTCTTGAAGTTTTTACTGACCCAGTTTTCTGAATACCTTCCATTTTTTAGACAAGGTGAGTAGTGTTTTTTATACCTTCTATGAACGAAAACACTCTGTTTGAAATTATATTAAACGATATCCAGTCATCCTCCGAATTCCCTTTCAGCGAAAAATCCAATTCATGGACATTGGATCGTTCTTCGTCACCTTAAAATCAGCCATCCATCTATTTCTCTTGCCTTTTGTTCTCTTTTGGCGTTGAGAATAAAGGGAGTAAGCACCTAGCAGTGTAGCATGCTCTATCTTACCAATAGGTGCAATAGAATACACTTCATCAATGTAAGAGAAGTCCTTCGTAAATAATAAGTCCAGCCAATTTGCTCTCCAGTTATCGCTAGATCTCGTTAGTAAGTTAATCTTTTTTGCCAGAGGTTGGTTAAAAGTGAGATTTGTTAGCTTACTGTCGAAGGAAGTTGCTGCACCATCAACTGTCAGATTTACTAAGTATATTACAGGTGCGTTGAAATCTCCACCAAATTAATGACTGACTCATCAGCTAATATCAGATTGTTTGCTGGTCTGTAGACCGTCAAGAATTGTAGATTTATGAACAATTCTTATGTATCTTTTATCCAGAGGGATTCATATTCGAAGAAGAGGACGTACATTCGTTTGACCGTTTATATTCCCGTCGTTACATATATGGCCACCCCATCTCCCTGTCTATTTTCAAGGTCTCTGCGGAAGGGCTGGTATACCTCTATCAAAACCTCGGTATCCGCGATTTTGGCTTTAAAGCCACGTTTCCGTGATGACAATGATATCAGGGTTTCGGTTTGATAATAGTGCCTTGATTTTGTCTATTTTCGAAAGGAGACTTTGAGCACTTTAAACGGAGAAACTCCTTCATATAGACGTCTGCTCATTCCGTAGGATTGAATGCTGTAATCTGTCAGTCCTGAGCACGACAAACTGGTGTTCATCACGCCCAAGGTGATGCCTGATGTGTGATCTTAAATCGGAGTCTGGAGTGCCTTCCTTTTATTATACGAGCTTTGTACATTTGGGTTCTTCGTATTTAGCGTCCGTCGTCTCGGTGAGAACCAGCCCTGATGATTTAAGGGGTCTGTTACAATAAAAACCTCTTCATCACCTTTATTTCCCCATCCTTTATCGGTAGCCATTTTTCCTTGTGTTCGGTCGTCCTCTTCAGTTCGGTTCTCGGCTCCCTTATTTTGTGCCTCGCCATCGGTTTGTAATGCGGCTTAAAAAACATTCTGGTGGTTGTAACGGAGAGCCATTCTCCATTCTATGACGTGTGAAGCCTGACTTTAATTTTTAGAATCTTTTTAAGAGGCCTGGGTGATGATAACTTATGCGAAGCATCCGCTTTCCCTAAACCGAAAGCTTTCTACACAGTAACGCATTCTCCATCCTGTAAGATGGCAGTTGAGTATGCTCGGAAGAGTTTGAGGTCATGTTTGCCCCTTTCATTTGTAATCAGTGAAGTGGACTTGGAAGCTCCTTTAATAATGAGATTGCGTTTTTGTCGAAACGTCTGTTTGGTGAATTGATGCACCGTAAACCTTATGCATGACTCTTTTTTATGTTGTCTGTATACACTTACATTTACAATTTCGATTGTACATAAGAAGGATCAACAAGGGCTACTCCAGTAACCCTCAAAATATGCAAACAACTTACAAGTGATTTTAAAACAATATAATTTAAGCAAAATACAGAGTATTTCACTTAAAACAGACCATCGAATCTAACTGCCCATGCGGAAGAGGAGATGTAGCATCCGAGGATGTCGATGATAGCACACACTGTGGAATATATCAAAAGGAACAGCTTTAGCCATATAAAGTTGGCAGAATGTTTAAGCACTTCATCAGACACACATGCCTATATAGAAGGACCGAATCAGTTTATAACTTAAGGGATTTATGATACTAATAACAACCTGTAGACAATAAAGAGAGAGTATACATTTGTAAAGAAATAAAGTTATGACAATGCGAAGATAAAATGTACAAAATACATAACATCTATCCGCATATGCGTCAACAGTAAGCGATGTGTTAAAATTAACGGTGAACTAGAAAAACAGGCAGTGAAAAAACTCATACCATAAATAATGGAGGCAGAGTTCAATAGGCCTTCATTTTTAAATAGAAGGTGGTGGAGACTGCATAGGATGGTCGGTGCGTAGAGAGGTAATACTGCAGTACTTTCCAGAAGGAGATGATGAAACGTCGAGATGATTCGTTCTTTATCACTTAGGGCGTATGAAATAAAAATCTCATGAAAATGCGTCATGAACTTAAATCCTCAGAATCTTGGACCCAGAACTGAATTCTGATGATGGTTAGTATCCAAAGAAACGGTAGCATTTTAGATCGTGGACCACCCAATGTGTACGTCCGAATGACGTCATCGTTTGGATGACTGGTGGTATAGGAGACATCAAAAATTCATGAGCGACTTTGAGGGTAGCGAAAGCCATAGTTGCAAGAGGGTCACTTAAATTTCTGATGGTCCGTCTCCGAGTCGTGAAAGCTATCTGGGAAAAGATGAGATAAATAGGTTAATAGGAATCAGTGTTAAGATAAACGTGCAGTCTTCATTTGAATGCAGATAGACATAGTTAACGACATCTAATTTCAATTGGAAAGTTATTCAAAGAAAAACTATACCTAGAAGCGTAAAAACTTCCACTTGAGCAACCCAACTTAAGCATGAATATATTAGACCCTTGACGCCCTGGAAAACTTTAATACCTTTTATGTCGTAAATATGGCTCTCTTCACGAGGCTTTGGGTACTCCATTTTTGAGGGAAATTTGTCTTCACTCACTTCAACAATGCGTGAAACTGAGCCTTTTATAAACATGGTCAGTACCAAATCAATTGACCGACATAAGAGAAGTTTAACTCTTTCTTTTAAAAACGTCCCCAAGAGTAAAATCCCCTGGACGTTGCATTTAATTTCCTTTACTCATGCGGCTAATTTTAAAGACGCTGAAGCAAAAAGGTTGTCTTCCCGCAGCAAAACCCGCCAGGTCTGATCAAACGTTTTTTAACGATTGAAGTTGGAACTTATTTTCTCTTGAGCATGGCATTCAGCTCAATATTTGAAAACAAGTTGTTTTATCTGTAAGGACAAAACCCCAATGGAACGTCAGGTTTCACCTCATTAGCAAAACAAGAAGCCTTGGTCTAAACCTTCACATCATCAAAAAGTTATCTCAGAGGTTTGTCCTGTAGCTAATGTAAGCCCAGGGCCCTCCGGATCGATCAGGAATTTCGATTCCAGCTGAATCTTCACCCAGTTAACCTTTGTTCCTGGTTTGAGCGAAATTGTGTCAAGGCCTCTCTTCTTTTCTCATCCCAACCAAACCATGCCTGCTATAGCCGCCAAATCTACTAAAACCTAAGAAAACTCCTAGTAAATCTGAATCTATTGGCTAATCCAGGCATTAAAATCAGTAATGTCATTACCGATGAGAAACCTGCTAACCCCTCAAACATCTACAAACAGCTGCGAACGCTAATGTTAGCATCATTGCCCAACCCAAAAAGTGTCCAAAAATCCCCAAATAAGTAACGCTTCTAATTATGTTACCAGTGTTTCTAGAATCATTTATTTCTTATTCAAATGCACGTTTTCCGCCAATTTAAGCTAACTGCCCTCAAAAATCTCATTTCTATGCCACCCCCTATCTTTTCAAACGCCACAATATGGCCTTCCCTTTCCAAGGTTTTCATCCAAATATGCCGTTGTACAATAATCTCAGTTCTCTTAACGGTAACATTTTCGACAAATTGTAGACCAGAGCAATTTTGTTTCCCACTCTTTCGTTTCTTGTTTCCAGTTTTCTTCTCCGCCACCAAATTCATCCTTTTTATAAATACTGATGAGCGTAACCTGCAGCTCAGGAATACGCTCAGCTTTAGTTTCACTCAATGCGAGATCAGTTGTAAATAAGATGGCTGAGCTTTAGAACAGTAGCCTTTGAGCTTTGATCCAGATGTGCTGTTCCATCACTGAATCCTGGGATCACTCTCTCACTTCTGACTTGAAGCTTGCTATAGATAATTTCAAATTTTTACCGACAAGACCGCGCTGAAAAACGTGGCGGTGGTTGCCTCCTTTATATTAAGTCATCCTTTTAAATTTCCCTTCTAACTGAGCATTTCGTCCTTTTTCTGGAAATTTTAGAATAAAGAATTTATATTTGGTTAGCACGGGCAAGGTACTGTCTAAGCAAAAACATTTTTAACGTAATAAAGTTATGACAATGTGTGCAGATAAAATGTACAAATACATAACTTGTCCTGCTATGTCATAGTTAGCGATGTTTAAAATTAATGGTGGACTAGAAAAATAGGCAGTGACTCCTACCATAATAATGGAGGCAGAGTTCAATAAGCCTCTCATTTTTTGAATAGAAAGAAGGAGAAAAACTGCTTAGGAAAAATGGTCAGGTGGTAGATTAGGGTAATACTGTAGAAGCATTTCAGAATGAGGTAATGAAACGTCGAGGTGATTCGTTATTGCTCACTTAGGCGTATGTCACAAAATCTCATGCAAATGCGTCAATGAACTTAAGTCCTCAGCCTCTTAGGATCCAGAATTGAATTCTGATGATGGTTAGTGTCCAAAGAAACGGTAGAATTTTAGACTGTGGACCACCCAATGTGTACGTCCGAATGACGTCATCGTTTGGATGACTGGTTTTATAAGGAGACATCAAAATTTCATGGGCGACTCTGAGGTAGCGAAAATATAGTTGCAAGAGGGTCACTTAAATTCCCGATGGTCCTTTCTCCGAGTCATGGGAAAAAGCTACTGGATGAGGAAAATAAAACGTTAATAAAAATCAGTGTTAAAGATATATGTGCAGTCTTCGCTTGAATGCAGATAGACTAGTTAACGACCTAATTTCAATTGGCAAGTAATTCCAAAGAAAACTATACCTAGAAGCAAAGAAGAGAGCGTTTGCACGTGGAGGATGCAGGGGAGGTATGATTAGTGCAGAGTGCTTAGGTTATAAGGAAGACTAACGGGGTTAATGACAGAAAGCTTGGGGAGAGTTGAACTATTATTTAGTCGGAAAAAGGAAACGAAAACCTCTTTAAGTCTCTCTTGACCCAAAAGAAATTTTAGCTTCGTAAGCTGGCATCTTGTTGAGTAGGGAAGTAATTGATAAGGTCGGAAATAGGAGTTTTGCTGAAATGTCTTTGGACATTTTCAATTTTTGAACGGCTAGATTCGTTCATTAAACCGAAGTAAGGACAGCAAAATTTAAGAATTGGAAGTTCAAACATAGGATAAAGTCTTAAATTTAATTTCAGGAAGGTAGAAATTATAAGAAATAACGCCGCAAATCTGAGCAGCTTTGGCTGTAATTCTATCGGCATGAGTCGAAAGATCTGAATTTATTGGTGTAGCTGAAGCCCAAGTCCTTGATGGAGGAACATTCAATCATGAGGGGCAACCTTCAAAGATAAGAGGTTGGGTGCGCTGTTTACAGGCTCAAAACTCATATAGCGACGTATTCTTAGTAGGTGAGAACTCCATTAGCCATGTGGAGCTCCAGGCCGAAAAGAGCGTCGAAGTCTGAATGAATTTGTTCTAGGCTCCGTTTGGTCGTAGAGAGTTAGAGAAGGAATACACTGCATTTGGGGTCATCAGCATAAATAAAAAGATGAGGAATGTTTAACTTTGGATGAAATCATCATTTATATACGGTAAGAACAACAAAGGACTCTAATACGGTACCCTTGAAAGGACACCCACTAAACTAATCGTGGTAGCTGGAGTATTGAGGACCCTACTCAAAACTTTTGTTTTTGACAATTTTGGGAGTATGATCTAATAAAGTCGTCAAGGGGGACTACGAGAATCCTATAGCTTCTAGTTTAGCTGGAAGTCGTATGATGAGGCACTTTATCGAATGCTTTACTAAGATCAAAATCGATAACCTCTACAGATAGGTGATCATTACGATGAGAGGTTAGTAGATTTAGAAAAAGACTGATGGCAGGTTCTCACAAGTGTGGTCCGGGTAAGCAGCTTTCGTGTTGGATTTCGATAATTTGATTGCTTGGTGCAAAAATCCGTGGACGGTGTGGTAAATTAGTTTTCGAAAAGTTTAGCAAGAGAGTGTGTTTTATGAACACCTCGCGATAGAGTATTACGAATGTCGACCTAAACCAGGATTTAAAACTGGTATTATATAATAGAAGCTCTTAATAATCGGGAAGAAACCATTTCAAAATACTGAGAATAACTTGTTTAGTAAAGGTGGTAAACTTTCGAATCATCAAGTATTTGGAAATTACTGGGGTTCTAAACTGAATGTGTGAATTTTAGGTGAGCTATTTCCTTTGAATACATGAAGGCGAGGAAATTAATGGTTGTTAGAAGGAATCTTGAAAGCAGAGGAATTTTTGGGAGTAGGGCTAGCTCGGTAAAGAAGTTGGCGAAAAACGAATTAAACAACCTTGATTTGCTCCAAATCGTCTGTAAATGTTTTGTTACCGTAGAGGAGGGCGAAGTTACATTCAGACGCTTAGCTGATGACCAAACATGGAAGATATGGAGCAAATAGATTTGGATGAATTGGCACTTCACTTAGCAATACGTAACTGAACGAAGTATACCG